>JANHGN010011358.1:28588-70570 GCA_024605025.1 Megaceryle maxima
GAACTTGTAGAGTAGGGTGAATGGTTGGACACAATGATCCCATGGGTCTTTTCCAACCTAGATGATTCTGTGATTCTGTGATAACAACATTCCAGTCATGTGAGCTGTCCCACCATGTCTCCCAGTAATTGCAACTATGTCATAGTTATGCATTCTAACATATATCTCTAGCTCCTCCTGCTTATTCCCCATGCTCCGTGCATTGGTATATAAGCATTTCAGAGAAGAAGCAAAATTTTTAGTTTTCAATTTTTTCATCCAACCATTTTTGGACACCGCTGTGGCCACTAATCTACCAGAGAGCCCTGTGTGTCTGTAGTCACACATACCACCACTATCCACTTCAAGTGGGACAGCGGACTGAAGGCTGGTGATGAGACAAATATGTTGCTCACCTGTGGATATTTCTTCTCACTTGGAAACCAACACTTACAATAAGTGCTAAGGGAGGTATGCTTTTTCTGCTTGGTCAGACAGCAGTAGCCAGAGGCTTCCTCTGAAAAGAGCAGTAAGGAAGAAAGCCCCACAGGGAGAAGGAAATAGCTTGTCTTGGTTTAACTAAACTTATTTGCCCAAATAAGTTCTCCTTCCTCCCTGACACCAAATTTCTTAAACTGGAGTAAATTTTCCCCTACCCTAACTCCCTTCTTCTCTGTGATTTTCTCATGTGACCTGAAGATGGGAAAATACAAACATGACTAATCCCATCATAGAATGCCTCCATGCTCATATCTACCTCTTGTCCATGAGCTCTCCTGAAGTCTCTGGGATGTACTGCTGGGGGTGGCATGTTGATTCTGACCCCCTCTGTCTCACAGCTTGGTCATGTGCCCCAAGTGAGACCAAAGGGGCACACACCGGACACAAGTACAAAAAGGCTTCACCTTGCAGAGGATATCTGTATTTGGTGGTGGAAAACCCAAGTGGAACGTGCTGCAGATTCCCATAGAACCATGCTCTCATCATCTCACCTGGAATAACTGACTGAAAAACAGGTCTAAGGGCATGTAGAGTAAACATTTTTTTGTCTCTTGATGTCTCATGCCTTTCCTCTCCTTCAGCTCATCTGTTAGAAAAACAGTGCTCACAGTTGAGTTTGACTCCAACTTTAGAAGCACTCACAGCAACACAGTGCCCTAAGAAATGAAGTAAAACAAGCCTAGACATATGAAAATAAACTCCCAAGTATAATAAACTTCTCTCCCCTTACCTCTGCCCCAACAGAGGAATATTTAAATAAATTGCTTATTCATACACTGCAAAAGGCTGCACAACTTCCAGGTACAGAGCAGGAGGCTCTCCTTACTAAAATGGGGCAGAAAACCAGCACACCTGCAGAGCCTGTTTCTCTGCGCATTAGAGGAAGATGTTCATACCTGCCCATTTCAGAACAGGCATCTTTCTTGGGAGAAGTACACAGAGGGTTTGATAGAGGGAACATCCCTCTGATGCTGCAGCGGTGGCAGCCTAGCATTCACTCACAGCGTTTGTCGCCAGCTGAATGACTACATTGTTTGCTTCTGCCCTCAGAGTCAACAGTGAGGCTTGGGAATGGGCAAAATGCCAGCATATTCCCAGGGATGCATACGTCAATGCCAGTCCACTGGTGCCAGAGACTGTGCTGGAAACCTGAGGTCGTTTTTGCCATTAATTGCTCAGATGATTAATTCATGCAATGATATCATTTTCTTGGGTGGAGGTTAGGAGGTTATGTACTCTAGTAATGAGGGACATGATAGGACGCAAAACTTGTGCTCCTTGGTGTTGTTACAGACTCACAGAATTACTGAGACTGGAAAAGACTTCGGAGATCAACATCTTATTGCTAATTACAACAAACTAGCCACAGTGACCTCTGCATCATCCTTCCTTTTGCAGAAAGGGTATAATTTTTGTTTGCTTCTCCATTCTTTCTCTTAATTTTTGTTTGTTTTGTTTTGGGGGTTTTTTGGGGTGTGGGGTTTTTTTTGGTTTTTTGGGGGGTTTTTTTTGGGGGGGGGGACATATGATGTGTGAGCAAATGCTCATATAGGGTTTGTAATACTGCAAATTCCACCTTAGAGGACTGAAACATAGTGCCCTTAACCTTCGCACCACCTCTGTAATAAGGCTTATTGGTTTAACT
Source organism: Megaceryle maxima (assembly GCA_024605025.1). NCBI lineage: Eukaryota > Metazoa > Chordata > Aves > Coraciiformes > Cerylidae > Megaceryle > Megaceryle maxima. The sequence goes on from JANHGN010011358.1 coordinate 30,714, forward strand.
TTAACATTTAATTCAAGCTTTTTCCACCTTTCAAATATCATACCACCTTCCAAAAATTCCACTTATTTATGTCATTTATTTTGTACTTTCCAGCAAGGAAAAAAAAAAAAAAATTATTCTCCTTTAAGAAAAAGGAAAAAGGAGAAAAAGCAAGTTTGGTTCTTATTGCTCAGTGACTGGTATATTTTATTGTGGCATTATCCCTTCAGGGGATGCTGCTCTGCTTATAGGGATGTAAGATCACTTTTTAGTCAGTCTAGAAATCCTCCATAAATTTGAGTTCTGCAATAAACATTCTAGGATGGGGTTTTATTATCTTTTTTAAAGATTTTAGGCTAAAAAATCCATTTCCTGCCACTTTAATAGCTGAACAAATAAGCCCAAAATTCCCAGATGGGCATAACAAAGATCTGCCCTGGCCCAGATACAATTAATATCTGATAAAAGTGCACCGAGTTGATCTGATAATCTATTGGTAGGTGAAACTGCTAACTTGAAATGTCAAACAAAGCATGCAGGACATTTTCAGAACTGTTGTAATAGCATTTTCTTTCAAACATCACCACTCTGCCTCATGTATCCCTCGTCCTCACTCAGTTCAGTATTTCTGTTCTCCCCTCAAGCCTCCTTAGTTTTGTCTGGCTTGTGTCCCCAGAGGTGTATAAAGCCCTGGATCATAAGTTTTCAGGCAGACCTGGTAAGATCAAATGGAAACCTTCCGGTTCCTAGATATGCCTGTTATTTGTGGGATAAAATGTTTTCCATTTTATTTAAGCAGTGGGGAAGTCATGCTCTCTCTCCATTCTGGACAATTTTTCACTTCTTCCCATCCTTCATGGCTTATCATAATATTCCTCTACCTTGTCTAGAGGTTAAAAAATGTCAAGGATTTTTTCTTGAATGTTGGCAAACAGCAGAGATCTGATTAGCAGTTTTAGCAGATCTGTTACCAGTTCAGTACTGTAGACTCATATATCTATAATATGGTTATCAAGGAAAATTAAGTGATTATGCAGAACTAACAATGTCTCTATTAATGGCTTTCACATTCCAGACACTCATCTATTGCCTGTTTAATAATAAATAATCCTACTGTATCTGGGCAGATCAAATGTTAAGGCAAGGGTGTAATATGACTGCCATTAGCAGACTACACTAGCCACAGGAAAGATGGCCCAGGGCACATGCTTGTAATTTTGACCCTGCTCATAAAGGGGAAAAAAATAATGAGATGGCCTTGGAAAATTAGGAGAAAGAGTCTTGCAGTGTGATGTGGCCTTCAGGGTGGAAACAATCTTTTGTCCTGGTGAGAGCACTCTGTTGCAAAGGGCTGAAGTCTGCATTGACACCTGAGTGACATGAAGGGAAAGAAAAGATCATCTGTTTCCCAGGGTGGCTTGTGGCAGGCTGTCATGGGCAGGAAACAAAGTTGATTGAATTTGTTAGGAAAGACCTCTTTTCCAGGCTTCCTGAAACTGGGGGTATTGCCCTCAAAACACTTCTGAAAGAATAACTGAAGTAATTTTTAAAAGCATATTAAATTTTGCTATAATCTGTTAGACTGGTGTATGAACCAGCCAGACAGCTGCCAGGTGGTACAGTACTCCAGACTGAAGAGCATTAGTAGCATTATTTTTCTGCAGGTCAGAAAAAGAAGTCAGAGTTGATGTTAAAGGAGGAAAATGGAAGACTGGTGAGTCAGGTGAAATGCTATACAAAATATTCTTTTTCTTTTGAAGAAGGAAATTTCTTTTTTTGCCAAACATTGTGAGCTTTGGGTGATTTCTTTCCTGCTCTCAGCACAAACCAGAGCCAGCACTTCTTCCCCATATGCTTCAATTGGGATGTGTGGAAAAGGATTGGCTTCCTTATTTCTTCTCATACACAGGAGCAAACACACACATACCAACTCCTTTGAAAAGATGGCAACCAGTACCAATTTCTGGTTTGGAATAGCTATTTGTTTAGCTCCCTTAGGTGTAAAAAGTGTGTTACCTCAAACCCTACAGTTTAATTTACAATTTAATTTTACGTTTAGTTGACAATGGCAGATACACAGAAGGAAATACTTTTTTTAACTTGCTGATTCTAGCCCTTTAAAACTACAAGGCTGTTTAATAAAGGATACTAATAAGCAAAAGTGTTAGCTAAAACCATTCATGTTATTTGGAGCAGAATGAGATTTTAACTGACTCTTACTTCCATCCAACTGAATGGAGAAAGTCCTACTCCACTGGGACTCAGGATTTCCAATCCTGGTGGAAAAAAAATCAAGAAATGCTTACACCATACCTCTTATGTAGCCAAGGCAAAATATTTTTCATCTAGAAGGACTGGTAGACTTTCAACAGCTCTAAATTATCTTCATAAGCAAACTCAAGCATATGTACATAAGACTATTAGGAAAGCAAAACTAATAGCAGCAGAACATTCAGCTCCAAGGTGATTCAGACCTTTAAAATCTGTTTAAAATACAGTAACACTCCTTTATTTTTAGGTAAAATATATTATTTTTAATATAGAGATTCTTGGCCCTGTGTCGTTGTCTTCTTTTGTATAATACAATGAACATATCTGTTATGCTGTCATCCTCATCCTTCACTTAAATCTGTAATCTGCTGGGTTTAGAGTAAGGCTGAACAACCCTGTAGTAAATTGCAGCTCAGGAATAATGTCAAAGACCTTCTTGGCTGCAGAAACACTTTTGACTGACTCTGCAGAACAAGCTGATAAACTCCAGAGGAAGATGTTAGAAAATATAAATCCTCCTTGGAGAAAGCAAGAAAATCAAGAATTTTCTCATTTAACTTAATAGCACAACACAGTTGTTCATAGTTACTGCTGTAGTGGTAGTGTACAAAATAATGGAAATTTGCAATAAAGAATGACCACATGGGCCCAGAGGTGATGGGCTGGGCTTTCTGTCCCTGAGTCACTGCATACATCTCTGATGCATTGTGCCCATCACAGACAGCTGCAAGGGAGTGTAGACAGAACATATCTGCAGTCTAAATATGAGCCAGCAGTGTGCCCAGGTGGCCAAGAAGACCAACAGCATCTGGCTTGTATCAGAAATACCTGAAAGGAGGTTGTAGCAAGGTGGGGTCAGTCTCATCCTCCAAGTAACAAGCGACAGGACAAGAGGAAGTGGCTTCAAGTTGCACCAGGGAAGGTTTACGTTGGATATTAAGCAAAATTTCTTCATCGAAAGGGTTGTCATTCACTGGAACTGGCTGCCCAGGTTGAATTGCCATTTCTTGATGTGTTTAAAAGTCACATAGCTATGGTGCTTAGGGACATAGTTTAGCAATGGACTTGATAGAGTGGAGTTAATGGTTGGACTTGATCTTAAATGTCTTTTCTAGCCTAAATGGTTCTATGTTTCTGTGTGGTCAGGGAAACACACTCAGTTGCCCATCTTTTTTTTTGAAATGGGCTTGACATAACCATATAGTGTGGAAAGCTAGGAAGCATTTATTTCTTTTTTAGCCCTGAAGTTTTTGGTTTTTCTGCTTCAAGATGAGACTCAGTGCCTGTATTTCCCTTTTGGCTGCTAAAGCATTAGCACACTTTGATGAGAGGGGCTGGAGGAAATGCTGCACTCCCTCCAGCAGCTGAAGGCTGCTGTATTTAGCTTGATGCATCTATCTAAAATAGGGCTGTGTGTATTTAGTTAATCTTGCGGGCAGGCTTTCTTACTTCAGCAGCCTTGTGAAGTTTCTTTTAACAGGATAGAGAGGAGTAGGTGAGGTGTGGGGGGTGCTGTTTTATAATAAAACTGAAAGAGGCTGACAGGAATTAATATGAAGGTTACCTTGGCTTACTTTGGGCAACCTTAATAATTCAACAGAACCTTTCAGTCAGAGCTTCCCCTGCTGTTCCCCACAGGGGCAGTTCCATGTATGAGAGTTTCCTGAGGCCATTCAACACACCAGCTCTTAAGAAACATGAAGCATAGGAGGGGACAGTGCCTGTCAAGACCTAGAGCTGACAATCCCTATTAATATGCAGGCAGGCTTTTCCCAAGACAATTCTTTGATGTCTCCAACTTGGCCACAGTTCATGGGCTTCTAGCTTGGCATGTCATGGATCTGTCTTGAAAGAAAGTGCCACCTCTCTTGCTGAGCCCCACAGCCAGTCTGTGTATCTACTGTCTCGTCCCCCCTCCCAAGAGTGACTCACAAAAAGAACAGGGTGGTGCCTTTAGTTACCTGGGGCAGTTGCAGGTCTTCTGAAGTCACTAGCTGGCATCTCCCACAAAAGTCACACCAGCTGTGAATCAGTCACTTCTGCTGTGATTGGAAAGAGAAAAGGATTAAAGTCAAATCCCAAACTTTTTTATTTCAATGAGAATCCCATTGAAGTTGATGAGAATTTTGCTTGAGCTGGAAAGGAAGGAATTCATTCTCTGCTTTCTGAGATAGTTGCCAGTTAAATAAGTAGCACTGTGAGTTTTTCTCTACACTCTGTTCTTCTCACTTGCACACAATATTGGAGTTTGGTAAAACTAGTAAAAGTATTGCAATAATCAGAGGAAGACACAAGACATGAGCTTCTGCATTGCTGTGGCATTTTGTCTCTCAAACGGAAAAGTTTCGTGGCCAGCTTTGGTTGCTTGGAAACAATAATAACACTATCATGCTGTTAACTTGAGATATCCAAACCTCATAATACTCCTTCAAGCCCACTGTTAGGAGTATTCATCCAGCAGCATTTCAGTGCAGCATCTCTCCATTGAAAGACAGCTCATCAGCTGTGAGGCAGGCTCTGGAAATGCCATCTCTGAAAATTTGTTTAAAAAAGGAGAGCTTATGAATGAATGGGATAATTGATACAACAGTTCCATGTTGCAAGAAATTTTGGGATATTTGTTACACAGTTTTGAAGAAGAAAATATTTTGAAATGACAAAATGTCTGTGAAGTGATCAGTCTGGCTTTCAGCCTACTCTTATAAATACAAAAATTTTCAGCCAGACCATTCTTAGCCCAACTCTGTATGTCTCCTTGCACTGTAATTCCTCCCATACAGCTGAAAAGACCTTAGTGCTTCCATTTGGAAGAACGTACGCCTTCAGCTCTGCCTCTGTCAGTCTGCCTTTCTCTCTACTTGGTCGTTAGATGGTTGTGGTCTGCTGAGGACCCTGAAATAGTTCTGAGGTAGTTGTCCTCTGGCTTGAAAACAGAGAGAACACCAGCAGGCTTTAATTCTCAGTGAGGCATCTACAACAGCCAATTTCTCCAGAGCCTCCTACACCTTGGACTGATAGAAGCAATAGCTAGTTACCTTCACGTGATGCTGTAAGACCCGCATATTTTCACAGAGCAGAGCGTGTGGTGAAGAATGAATAGACTTTTTAGTTGTCTGACCTCCTAAGTGCATGTTTTTATGTTTAGTGGTAGAGCACTAAGGGCTACGGGCAGGTAAGAAAAATCCTGATTTTTCAAAGAGAGAACATCACATGCCTGTTTCATAGTATGGTCAGTGCTAGAAGCTGGGAGGTGAGGTGGAATAATCATAAGTAAGCGTCTAAAGAGCAATTATGAAAACCAAAATGCAGCCATGGTGTCCATTTTAACTAGCAGGAGGTTCTGCACTTCCTCTTGGCAAAACTCACGTTCCTTTGCTAATGTAGAGCAGTCATTATACTTACGAGGTGGAAATACTCAGTTACTACCTAGGTTTTTCCACCACATTTTCTCTAGCCAGAAGGTTCCTGTTGCTGCTTCATTAGTATTAAAGAGCACCAGGCAGGTGCTGTGGTTGCACAGAGATGCCAGCAAAGACTAACAATTTGCTCAAAGTCTGCAGCCTTGCTAGCAAGACAAGCTTGGTGGGCTGTGGCTAGCAGCAATGCCAGGAGATGGGCTCTGCCATGAGGCTCAGTGAAGAATAGGCAGAGGGAGAACAGGGCCAAGGCTGACAAACCAGATGCCATCTCCTGCATTGCTTTGCAATGTTCCTTGTTCAACCTTCAGGGTAGTGCAAACTGAAAAATCAGCTCGGGTAGGGATTGCTGCCAGACTCTGACTAGCCCTGCAGATGATGCACTGGCAGCAGCTGGTGCTCAAGATATAGCTTCCCAGGAGACAGCTGCTGCTTTATAGCATGAACATTTGAGCTCCTCTGGGGTGCTTAAGCAAATGTCTTTGTGTTGGGGAATCATATGGTCATGTAGTCCCTGTTTAAGTTGGATGATCATTACAGCTGGACAAAATCTTGGGCTTTTAGGGAGCTGTTGCTTTGCTCTTGCTGCTGTGGTGATGGCTTAGATACAGGGCTGGTTTTGGACCACACCGCTGAGTATTTACAAACTGGGCTTGGAACTGTTTTTGTAAGCAGGAATTATAAACTCACAGCAGGAGTTGTTGGGAGAAACTACACAAGCCTCTAAAGATCCCTAATGATCCCAGTCTTCAAATCTATTTGATTTTTTTCAAGTTCTCTGCAGTGCTTTCATAGTAATTGAAGAGATCCAAAGCAATTATTCTTTTTCAGGAATGAGATACTAATGATGTGGAGCTGAAGCAAGAAGAGAGCAACTGATTAAGATGATAATAGTGAAGGGCTTTTATGTATTTGTTATCATGCAGTGTACATGTTTATTAGTGCTCACAATACAATCCTCTCTTGCCCTGGTTTTACATGTGGATTTCCATATGAAGTGATTTAACCATGGTTCTTCCTTCAGCACATAGGAAAATACATGTGGACGTGCAGGGTCTATCACGAACATGTGAAGGTAACCCACTGCTTCTATGGAGTTGAGTGATGATACCAGATTTTCATAACCCCATCACTCACTGGCTCTTGTTCAGATACTATGTTTGCACTGGAGTATATGGGAAAGGAGACAGAGATCCTCGTGTCTAACGTGGCTTATTTATAAAGATCACCCATGCACAACTTTCCTACACAATTAACATCTTCTGGGTATCCACATCAGTTTTTGCAGTGACCAGCTCTGAACCTGGACTCCAGTGACATTAGCAGCTCTCAGCTGAGATGAGTACTCTATATTCTTCCATGTTAAAAAGTGTTGCATTTTTCAGGTAGGTTTGATTTTAAACAGTTGCCATACTTACTTTGTATGTTATAGAACACCTCTTCAATCTGTATTTATATAAGTGCACCTCAGTCTCTCTCAGACTTGACCCAATTTAGCCTTTCCATGCTTTATTTATCAGAAATATTGTTATACAATCAAGACCACTAAGGCAAAAAGCAGTTAAGTGATTTGCTCAAAGTAAAAGTCCCTAAGAAAAAAAAAGTACAGATAGGAGCCTCTCTATCTACAGAAACCATAAGATTGGTTTCCTTTTGTGTGCAATCTTAAAATAGAGAATATACTTTTGTGTGTTTTCATGAACTTACTGCCATACTTCCTGCATACTGCCATGCAGGAAGATCAGCTCTGCACTTTAGCTCAAGCCTATGGAAAACATTGAATATGCAAGTGCAAGCTCAGGCAGAATTTGGCCAGTCACCTTAACAGGGAGAGGCAAGGCTCCAGGAGTGCATAGTTTTATGCAAAGCTACAGGGAATAAACATACTTCCACAGCCTGCAGTAGTTAACACTGCCTGTCCATGCCAACGTCTGAAATCTTGAAGCTGAGGAGTTGTACCCTAGGCTTTGTTTTGGTCTTTTTTTTCAGCCAGTTCTGTGACTGTGAAGGAATTATAAAGCCATGCAGTTATTACAGAGTGGCTAGTTTCAACACACAAGATTTATACCCTGGTCTTTATAAACCTAGGGGCTCAGGCATTGAGCTGAGGTGCTCAGTCTAGCTCTGGGAGGGGATTGTCACCCTTACTGGGGTGAGAAGTGGGTAGGTGGTACATGGTGCATGCAAAAGAGATGTATTACACAAACCCACACAGATGGGTGAATTCATCCCCATGTGATGAATAATAATCATGAAAAAAATAAGTGAAGAAAAACAGCTTCTGGAGATGCTCAGCACAATTTTGATTGGTCATCACAAAGCCTGAGATGCACATAACTGGCTGAACCCTTACAGTGCTCCAGACAAAGACCTACCCATGCTTGTTTTCTCTGACTCTTTGGGGTGTGTGTGGATAGGCTCTCCTGTCAATCTCCTACCACCTCTACATAACATTAAAGAATCGAACTAACTTACAGTTGTGTCAAAAATCTTGCCCAGAGCTCAGTAAAACATTCTTTCTCTTCCATCATCAGAAGAAATCAGCAAGTGTGCTTAAATTCCCAGCTTCTTGCTCTTTTTGTACTAAGTGCTGCTACATGAGATGGTCAAGTATGGTCAGAAAGAAAACGAGCACCTTGCTGCACAAAGGCAAATTGCAGGTTTTACTTGTCCAAGTATGTGCTGTTCACATCATCATGTTAAGTAAATCTCATGTATTATAAGGGATTCCTTGTCATATGGGAAAAATATGGGAAACTGGGATATGGTGGTGCCTGGAATGGTGCAGGGGGCAGTGGATGCAAACAGAAGCAAAATTTAGATGCAATATATTAGCACTACAGATGGTTTAGAAGACTTTAGATGTTTGAAGGAAAAGTTTTTACCCCCCAGAAGCATATAACATTTGGGAAAGAAATGGAATTTTTGTAGCATTTTAATATGAATTAGAATCATGATCGCAAGTATTGCAGAGTTGCGTTTGAAGATACATTATTGGGGAATATGCAATCCATTTTTGTCTTATAAATGTACAAAAAATAATACACTTTGTGATCTAACCAGAAAACCCTTCTTATCATCATCAGTTAATTAATAATTATCTATTTGGTGTATAATAAGACCTCTCGGTGAATTGTTTCTTCCCTTTCATGACCTGCAGAACTTATTTTTCCTCCAACAGACCTAGTTCACACTATAGTAAGAAAATATTCTGCTTACCTTCATTTTGAATAACCAGTCTATTGTGGCAGGTTTGAAATACAGTAAAAGGCAAATGGTATAGGAATAAGGACGAGTGTGTGATCATAATCAAGACAGAAGCCCCATTAGCACTGGGCAGGCTGCTGCAGTTTCCTCTGAAAATCTGTGAGTTGTCAGTCCCTTAGGCATCTTTTATCTGAACGAGACCTGATGCATATTGACAGGTCCTACATATTAAATACATCAAGCTTCTTGAATTTATCCAGATCAGCACTCTTCAAAGCAGTGTGTCTCTCAGCTGGAGGAAGTCCCTGCTCTGTTAATGGCATGTCTAGTACATCTTTCACTCATGAAATCAGGACTTGTACGGTTACTGCAGGAAACTTAGAGCATGTCTTACAACCACATAACATGAACTGCATCAGATCCAAGACTGGGAAGGACAAAGAATGAAGATTGAGAGCCCTGTTTTCTTTCTTCCAATTTCATCTACTCAATATACAGAGCATTTCTCTCTACCGGTTCTCCAGTTTGTACTGCTGTCCTTTGCTTTTCTTTAATATAATTGTGAGAAGTGACTTTGACATGTGTCTAAGTATTAGTCTTAATGGAAGCATTACCATCATTATTGCCTGGGGTGGGAATAACCACAATACTCCAGGGAAATAAGAAATGGAGACAGTATGCCAACTCATCTGACTTTCAGATGGAGATGGCTCTATAGTATTTAAGGATTAGAACAGGGTTTCTTTGCCCCATCCTGTCTGTTCCAGTTGAGCTGGCTCAGGCTTTGCTGATAAGCAAATATTGATATTGAATACAGACATGCCACAATAAGCTCATTGAAAAGGGGATATTATCACTGAGACAACACTTTGGCTGTTAGGTGCCAACAGGATTTCCACAGTAAGAATAAAATGAGGAAATAATATATTGTTTCCAAAAAGTAACACATCATAATTTGTTCTTGTGGATACTAAAGCCATAGAATATCATCATAATATTCAGATTTATTTTTCAAGATTGTTTATGCCTTTAGTAATCTTCCTTTGCAATCCTTTTGAAAGCTTGATGATCTTACAATGACATTTTGTAATTTTAAACATTTTCTTTTCCCCCCTTCTTCTTTCCCTCACTTGCCATTATGAAATAACTGGCAAAAGAGGAAACAGACTGACTCATTTTTCTGTGCTGAGTGTAGCTCTTGGGAAATGGTCCCATTTACACTCAGTTTGGTATGTGCAAACCCACTGTCTTCAGGACCAGATAAGGCAAACCCCCTATGGTGAAACTGCTACATAGAAAGCACTGACAGCTTTACAAACTGAAAGAAATAATAAGATTTATGAAGCCTAGACTTTCTAGTTAAATAGCCACCCAAGAAAGTAGAGGGGATTTTTTAAGGCCTACAAGAATGCAGCAATAAGACAAGGGAATTGTTGCACCTTTTTGTGTATTAGTGGCTTAATGAAGCACATTGAACATTGTAAAACAATTAATTTCTGACAAAGAGACCTCCTGGCATCTCTGAGGATCTCTCTAAACAGAGTAATTGGATGCACAAGACATTTCTTGTGAAAAAAGAGGATGTTTCCAAAGGAAATCAGTACTGCTGTGAAAGGTAATGAAGAATTTGGGAAGCAAGTGAAATTCTGGCAAGTAACTGTCTAACGCATAACAGGGAATTTGGGCTCTGGGTAGCATTGTCCTGATGTCTCTGCTTCCATGCCCTGCCACCCCCTCCAGCTTTAAGGTCCTGATTTTTTTGCAATCACCTCAAAGAGACAGAATGGCTCTGCCAGTGTTGGTCATAGTAGATGCACAATTCCCAGAAGTATCTCTGGCACTGACATGCACAAACCCCTCTGAATTTAGGTGGAATTTGTGCCATAGCTTTACATGCTTTGGGAAATTTTCACCAGTGTCTACATTATAGCTGTATTGAATTGCTGATGCTTGGGAAAGCTCCCTTCACAATGAAAACCAGTGTGGAAACTCTCTGCTTTTCCTCTGTTCTTCCAGATGATTTACAGTCTTTCCAACCATTATGGTTTTTGTCTATGCTTCACATATAAAAACGTAGAGGGTTTGGTAGGGTATCCTTTTTCTAATCCCTGTAGTTTTAATTTACTGATTTATGGAATTTCAGCTTGCATTAAAAAATGCCAAGAAATGTTTGAACAAGTGAGCCTCTTGAGGCTCACAGCCAAAACTGTGGCAAGTGAGGTAAAAACCCAACAAAAGTTCTAATTATTTTCAGAAGTAGTTGTTTTATTCTGCTTTCAATGCTTATGCTATGCCAAGCTTGTGAGTGTTGAAACCATTGAACAGCTTGTGAATGTTGAAGCCATTCAGGGTGAAAAAATATCTCTTTCTTTCCTCTTTTTGAAAGCATATGTGGAAAGCCATTTAGCTGGATTTGGAGCTTCATAACATGTATGTCTCTGCACAGAAGTCCACTCTTACAATGTGTCAATATGCCTGAAGGTAGAAAGGGACACATGAGAATATCTTAAAATTCTAATGTATGCTAATTTCTATCCATAAAATGGATGTGAGAGGTATTATTACTAGGTGTGAAGCATCCCCTCATCTTTCCATCCTTCACAGGGCAGAAGTAAGTGTGCAGCTCCCTTATGACAAGGCGGGAGCAATAGTGGTTACTACTGACATCGGTGTTGGCTTTCTATCTTGCCACTCCAGCATTGCTCCATTGAGGCTGTCAATAGCAGGAATCAGATGCAGGCTGGCATGGTCACGTCAGTTCACTACCTGACATCATGGGTAACAAGCTCAGGGGAAATCTAAGCACACTTAAAAGATGTCAGTCAATTGAGGTTGGTTCCCCCCGGATGCTACTGCACAATAGAAAGTAATCCAGCAAGAGATTTAAGTGAACATTTTGTTCTTGTTTTCTAACACATGTCAACAGGCTTTCTGAGATACCTTGCAACTCTGCAGAGCGTATCCTTGAGAATAAGCAGCTAGGTGCCTGGCTGCTATCAACATGCGAAAGAGCAGATTGCTTGCCCTCCCTTACCCTTCCAAAAATATCATCCAGGAAGTTTAGCTGCATGTTAGTATGGGGCTGACAGTGCCAACCTCTTCGCTGTTGTTTTCAAGGTCAGCTCCAATTGACCTTGCCCTTGCTTCATTTAGTTGCTTAAATCATTTCCTTTTGATTCCCTGACTCTGCTCTCATTGTTGGGATTTCTGCCTGTTCCCACATTGTCTTTTGGTTAAACTGATTCCCCTTACTTCCTCCCTTTCTGCTTGTGCCTTCTCCTTTTCCCGTCCTTTTATATCCTGCCTGCTTTTATTCTTCAGGACTTGCTCATTCTACTGTGCCTTTTTTATTATTTCCCCATCCTGAAATGTTACTCAGTTCCCTGACCTGCAGTTCTACAGCCCAAGTGTCCACTGTTTTCTCAGCTAGCTTTTGGGAGTAGGTGTTTCACACAGCAGCAGATTACTCCTGCGTGGTAGGGAGGCAGCTCCTGTATTGCAGCTTGAGGAACCCAACAGGAACTTCTGCCTCACCTGGAAGCAGCCCAGTATTTCAGCTGTGCAGGGGACTACAGGCCTTCCTATGGGCAGATTTGTGCCTGGTACGGGATGAAGTAAGTGACTTGTCTTCATGTGAGCGAAGACACTTGTGTGCACAGAGGCAAGGTACATCTTGATGGTGTAGAGCCAGAAACTCACCTACCCATGGCTCTGTAATGACAAAATACCACTCAGCAGATTTGTCTTGCTTATGAAAGAAGTACTGGTTCCTGGCTTTGATGAAGTTGTGGGTTGCCTCGTAGGACACAGTCTGTATGTACATTGGGTGGCTGCCATGCTGCATGTTGTGAGAGCTGCACAGGGCCAGATTTGGCCTGACCTGCTGAGCCCTCAGGATGTCCATGGGGAGTTTCAAGCAGTAGGAAAGTGAGATCCTAACCTACTCAGCCTGTGCCTGTATGAAAAAGCCTACTGATGAAAGTTAAATAACAGCAAGTGTGCATGATGCAGAAGCAGACCATGAGGTTCTCCAGTAAGCAAAGGAATCTGGTGGCAGTTTGCACTGCTCTTGGTGGAGAGATCTCTGTGGCAGCAATAATGGCAATTGATAAACTGACACAGTGAAGCCACTGATAACTTCCTTTTTTAAAAAAAAGAAAGTCCGTTTTAATTAATTAGCCAACTCATTTGAAAAAAAATGTATGTAATGAGAGGAGAATGCTCACATAGAGCATTGCTTTGGCAGACCAAACATCAAAGGTGGGTTTGCATCCCCCGTCCCAGGGCAGACCCAGGCATTACTCTCTGCTGCAGCAGTGTCATCCTGTTTGAATTTAGCCTCCATGTGCTTTGCTGGAGGGAGATTTCCCTGTGACATCAGTTGCTTTTAAGTTACCTCTCCTCCCTTCCTAAGTCAACAGCATGCAGCCCAGTCTTTGCAGCAAGTGGAGGCAGTGCCAGCCAGCAGAGGGAAAGGCCAGCCTCTGCACAGCATCCCAAACTCCAAAAGACAGAAGACTTCTGCCAGCTCCCAGTGTCTCCTGGGCAGCATCTTCCACTACCAAATCCCTAGTGGAAAAAAATGACAGGTCGCTGTAAATAATGCTGTTTAAAAATGTCCAGGAGGTGAGTGGACAGGCCCTTGCAATAAATATGATAAAATGTTTACTGTAAACAGTATCCTGAAGAACACAATTTGGGAAGCCTTGCTGTGGAGGAATCCTGTGTGCCTTCCAGGTGCATCACAAGGTACTCTTGGCCCTTCCTAGCCCTGGGACATCCTACACCACATCCTACACCACAAGCCTCCATACCCTTCTACAGTGCAGGGCAGAGCAGAGACTTTTGCCCATTTCTTTACTTGCTGATGCTTTGCAAGGAGCCCATGTTCTTTTAGAGAGTGAAAAGCTCTCAGGAGGGGAAGCAGCTGTGCAAGTGCCTGGCAGTGGGGATGAAACACTTTTAAGAGCATGTAAATCCTGCTGGACTCTATCTCAGGGATTTTGGCTTGTAAAAAGAGCCCATCTGGTACAGCTGGGGTCAGGTTCCCTCCCGTGGCTGAGAGCTGCCACAGCAGGAGTCAGCAGCTCTGCGATGTTGTGCAAAGTATGTGAGGGTCAGGCATCTCATACTGATACTGCTTCTCTTGAGACTGGTACTGAAATTATATCTCAGCTCTTGACAGTTAATGTTGAAGTCCTCCAAAAGAGCATGCCTACTTGCTGTACACAGTAATGGGATAGTCATTCAGAGCTCTTCTGACAGTAGACAGATCTCTGGGTTGCTGTTCTTAACTAGTACTGGACCTACTTTTGAGTGGACTGTCATTACAATGAGGGGATATTTCTTATTTGTCTTATGCAAGGTAGAAAACACAGGTTCCTGAGCAGAGAACAGTGCAACTCTTTTTTACTCAGCCTGTAGTATATAAATCCCCCAAAGTCTTTGTAGGCTCCATAATCTGGTTATCCAGGACAGGTAACAGTGGATGGCTCTCTGATGGCACTCACAGTTACTGCAGTAGGACATGAGTAGGCCAAGAGCTGTGTGGGTATATATCTGATGTGAGCAGCTAGCTCATAATTCACAGATTCTGTATGTTACCTGCCTTTTGGAATAATTGCTGCATAAATAGTTGGTGTTACTGAAAAGCACTCATTTTGCGCCTGCATTTGCTGATGTTGTGCAGTCACTGAGTGCCCTAGGACTGGGAGGGAAGTCAGCACAATGCCTCAAGATATGTTATTGTCTGTAAATGTGGCAGGAAGTCATTAAAGATTTCCTGAGCTATTCCCTGGGAAAAGACTACCTCCAGGTTCTAGCAAAGTCAGAGGACTTGTACTGCCAAGGTTGAGAAAACAAAAGAAAAATTGGCTCTAATAAGCCAATGTCAGCAGCTTCAGCAGGGAGTCCTCTACTCCAGATGGATCCTGTGCCCATGGGGTCAGAGTGGTGATGGATGACAAGATTTGGGGGACATGTACCAAGGGGCTCTTTGTAGCTTGCTTAGACAGGCTCTTCCGAGCCTCCCTAAGGCCCTGGGAGCTAAAAGAAGTATGAACATAGGTCAGAATCCTTTGTCTCTAATGCTTTCTAAGTCCCTATAGGTGAAAATAAATGACAGCATATTTTAAGAAAGCCATTTGGTTGCTCCAAGTGCTCTGAGCCACAGCTCCAGAAGAGATTCACGGACACTGAAATCTCTTGGACAGACTGGGAAAAGACACTTTCCTGCCGTCAGGAGGCAATCAGAGACTAAACCAGGCAGGTGAAGGCAAGGAGCCCTAGTATTGTAGGGGCTTGAAGGTGTTAGAGGCATGATTTAATGATAATACCAGGAACTTATGTAACTCATCTCACTTGATGTATGGGATAACTCTCACTTATGTTGCTGCAGAAACGTCTATCTTGAAAAAACATTTATGTTTTGCTAGCAATATATTTCTTTATTATTTTTTTCCCCCTAAATCTCACCAACCAGCCTCTGGTCAAGACTCAGTCTGCCTTGGCAGATAAAAGGTCTTGGGGAATTACTGTGGAAATCTCATTTCTGGGCTATGCCTACAGGTGGAAAAAAAAATAAAAATAAGTAACTACTAACTCTGTGAGAGTACTTATCTACTGAAAAACTTAGTGTTCTGGGTAAAAACAAAGTCATCATATTGTGGTCAAGGGAAAAGAGACAGATAGTTATATTTCACACTGTTCATTTTCTCACTGGAAAAGATGAGCATAGTAAGAGACCTTTCTTAAAACAAAACAAAACCCCAACAACAGAAAAAAAAAAAAAAAAAAAAAAAGGTATGTGAAGACTATACAGACAAACTTCTAGTTTTGAGTACCCGCAAAAATCCTACAAATGAACCTGTAAATTCAGTAGTCTGCTGTGCCTAGAAACCACCAGCATGCACCTGGCTCGAAGTCCAATTTTGAATGCTAAGAGCTGCAGTGACAGAAAACAGTAGTTTGAAGCTGCCACTGAACTTGATCAAGATGTGTATGGAGATTTCTTTACTATTTATTTTCTACATGCTAATTAAATTCAGAGCCTTGCTTACATTCCTCACAAAGATGATACGACCTTTTTATCCTCTTGGATCATTTGCTGGTTATTCTGTAACAAGCATGTGTTCTTTCTAACTGACAAAATACCAGAAATAAGCTGCCTCTCTTTTGAAAATTAACATTTATGGTCAGAATAATTTTTCTTTCCCCAAAGTGAATAGTTTTAGAAATGATAGCCTCTGTGCTAGTGCAAACTGAGCTGCTCTGACCAGAAATTGTTTGGGGATGAGAGCAAGCCATGAAACATACTTTGTCTTATCTGTTTGGCTATTCCAGTGCAACATACTGCATAGAAACCCATAGTCCTTTTTTCTGTCATTGTTGATTAAGAGGTCAAATCTGTTGATTTAAATTTGTTGATTTAAAAGGTCAAACCATTTTTTCTTATCTCACATGTATGTCTTTGATTTTCTTCCCACAGGAGAGAAAGAAAATACAGCTGCAAAACTATTTCTCCACCACAATTTCAAGGGGGACTGCCTGCCTTCCTGGACCGCAAGCAGATACCCTACACAAACAAAGAAACATTCCCCAGAACTGGTGACACCACTGTTCAGCCTCACTCTTACTTAGAAGGTTTCCACACAACACTGCAACAATGAATTTCCTCCGGCGGCGTCTCTCAGATAGTAGTTTCGTGGCAAATTTGCCCAATGGCTACATGATGGACTTGCAGCGCCCTGACAACTCCACAAGCTCCCCAGTTTCTCCTGCCATGGAGAGAAAGCATCCACAGCCACTGCAGCCCTCACACTCTTCTTCTACTGGCACCAGCATCTTCAGCTCCATCTCCAGTGCCATGAAGCAAACCACGCAAGCAGCTGCAGGACTAATTGATCACTCAGCCATCCCCACACCACCTGTGGCCCAGAAACCCAAAATCCTCCTGGTAATCGATGATGCGCACACAGACTGGTAAGTCATCACAGTACTCCCTGCTGAATTCAACTCCACAAAGCTTGGGAGATGAGAGGGATCTAGGAAGCATGGGGCATCTGCAAGGGGGGTACACAAATACTTGCACATCTAGGTCACCAGCTCTGTCCCCAGGTCAGCACCTGGCTGGTGACTTGTGTAAATGGCAAAGCAAGTTTTTCTCTTATCTTGAAAAAAATATTCATTTGGTACTCATTGGCAAACTTCTTCACAGCCTCAATATATGAACAGGCATTGGGCATCCTTGGCTCAGCTGAGATGTCACATTTAGTGATGCTCCTAAGAAGTTACATCTGAAAGTGTGTTAGTGATGTGGTTCAGGACTAGAGTGTACTGTTTGTGCTGACTCTAAAAATGAAAAGGGATAATCTCCCCAGCTCTCGATCTCTCTTGAGCTTTTCTCTTTATGCAATTTTGTACATAAATTACAAAAAGATAAGCCAAGTTTACTGCTACCAATAGTAATGACTGGAGTTCATTTGCTGGTCAAGGGCCCTTCATCTGCTAAGCATACAGGCTGTTGGCAAAAGGTTCTTAGGCTCAAGTGAGCCTCAAATTTGTCTTGTTTGTGCAGGTCTCTGTTTACAGACCAAAATTTAAAATTTTGTTTCATGTGATACTGGGCAGCAGAGGACATTTTCCAAACTGTAGGACAACTGAAGTCTTCTGAAATGTTTTAAAAAAAAATTACTTACTGCTTGCTTTGTGCTCCTTTTCAAATTTGGATGGATTAGAAATCTTTAGGCAAGCTGGCCAGGAGACTTGGGTGGGGGAAAATTCAGAAGGGTAGCACAGACAAGGGGATTGTATTGAAGAATTCAAAATTAAAGAAGTCAGGTTACCAGGTCTTCACCAAGGGGGATTATTTTATTGTTGCTTTCATCCCACACCAGTCTTCTGTGAAGCTGTCGCCTTTGGTCTTCTCTGCTTTCCCAGGAAGGTGGAGACAAGGTGGGACCTGCCTCCCTGGTGTATCTTCACAAAGCAAGAACTTAACTAAAAAGAGGCAATGACTGAGTGCAACTAGGTCAGGCTTCTTCAGCCAACTTGAAGTAAGAAAAGAAAAACAGTGGGATTTTTCTGAAAGGAAAAGCAACTTATTAACTAAGTGGGCAAATCCCTGATAAGGTTGTTGTTGTGTCAAATGTTTCACTGGCCTAGTGTCTTTTATCGCAGTAGCAGCCTCTCAACACCAGATCAGTAGGCAACACCAGTCTGGCTCAACCCTGATCTCCTCTTCCTGAGTGCACCCACAAGTCTCCCAGAAGGTTGATGCTCACTATCCTCTGTCTCTGCTTTAGCGTTTTTGCAGTTCCTTGAAGATGCTGCCAGGTGGCAGTCCCTTAACATAGCATCCTCCAGCTGGGGATGGGAGTGCCTCTAATGCACAGCTCTAGCATCTGGGGCTGAGCCCGCACTGTTTAGTCCAACAGCTGTAATCAGAGAGGAAAGTCCAAGTTCAAAGGCCAATCTAGTTTTTTCTTGAGATGAATAGTACTGAATGTAGTCTGAGCAGAGGAAAGGACAGTGTTTTCATGTTTTAAAATACACACTGCATTCAAATCCCTGCCTTTATATCTCCCAGCTGCTCTTCTGTCATGCAGACTTCGTGATCTGTGAGCTGAGCTTTCCCAAGGAGCAGCTGCTGGGAGACATAAAGAGGAAGTATGGCTGTCCGTGCTGTCTTCACACATGTGAAGACATACCCTGTTGGCTATTTCAGCATATTTCACATGCATGCATGTGAAGACATACCCTGCACATCCTGCTGTCTTGGCTATCCCTCTGCTTTTTAACTCAGAAGTTTCTATACATGATGGGGGGACCCCTTCCATTTCTCAAAGCTCTGTGACTTTATCCACAGGTTTGCAGATATCAAGTAATGCTGCTTGCAAAGACTCTCTGCCTTCACTCTAAGGTTGTGAGGGCACTGAACAAAATTAGTGTATACATTTGTGGCCACATCCTGACATATGTATGACATGAAACCCAAGGAAACAGCCTTACTAACTCTTGCCTGCCACAGATTTCCATGACTCTCTGTATCATGGACAGAAACATATGCCTAGAAATTTCCCCAGCCTAAAGTTAGTATATGGTCTTTTCTGAGAAAGTGTACCAATGCAACTACTCCAGTAGGCCACAAGTGCTACTTAGCAGTTCATATTCATATCTCCAGGAAACTCAGTGAGCCCTTGAGAGCAGCAGCTCCATGGCTTTGTGGAAGTTTATTCTTGGTCAGGTATGTCTGAGCAATGCCTGTCATCTTCTTGGTCTCAGCCAGTGTGATATGTGAGCTCAAGATGATCAGCACAAAACAGCAATGTTTGCCTTGTGAGAGCACAGCTGAAGAAGCTGGTTATCCAGATATTCTGTCTGTTCACTGCATCAGAAGTGGTCCCATAGTTATGGAAGGTGAACAACAACCCACTGTCACTTCTGTGCTGGTCATTTGGGGTTTGGAAGAAGCATTATATTTGCAATGTATTTCTCCTCTGCCTGCTCTAGTTCTTGCTATTTGTGAAAGCTTTGTATTTTGTTTTCAAGAAACCCTTTCCTTCTCCTTTTGAAATAGTTAATTCTACTAGAAAATATCCCCAGGAAACAACTACTGAAATGCTACCTTTATTCTAAGGGTGAGGGGATTTCACAGTACCTCCCCCTTCATAGGAAGTTACATGGGGTTTACAACAAGGACTAGCTTGTTCATAGACAGGAAGAGTGAGAGACAGTGGAATCTGCCATTTGATTTCTCTCCCCTAAATGAAAATACATTCTCATAATTGGAGACCATAGTAATATTGCCAAGCCAGACATTAATTTATCATCACTGTTTGTATTACAGCGGAGGCAAAGAACTGCAACTGCCGATTAGGATGTGGTGTTGCACAAGTGCATGACAAAATACTCTAGCCACCCAAATAGACAACTACATGTTGAATGCACTTTAAAGTGACAAATGGAAATCCTTTCTATTTTTAAGGAGCTACTATGTCTCTGAAGGAAAAGTATAGCACTTAGCTTCACTCAGAGGTCTGGAGGAAGCAAAGACCATGCATGGGAATCCATGGCCTGTCTTCCTTCATAAAATCCTTACCACTCTTGACGTGCAATATGCTGTTTTATTCAAAAGACAAAGTACGGTAAAAATAATGTGAGCCCCACAGAATATGATCAGCTGCTTTCTGCATTAACAGCAGTGAAAGAAAGGTACATTCTATTAAAAGCAAGGGAACTCACCCAGCTTTCTGTTAAGGTGGCAACGTTTTGACAAATTTTCCATCTGTCTCCGAGACCTGGCTGTAGCACATTGCAAGGAAACATACAGCAAATCTGCCACGTGCAGGATATGCATGAAAGGAAAGGCTACCTGTATGGCTCCATCATGCTCTTGTTTTTGACAGGCAGCCCTCAGAGACACCCACAGCAGTGAATGTATCCATGTACTGGCACGCTAGGGAAAAACTCTGCTTCTCTTCAGTCATTAATGGTACATATCTCAGCCAGGTAGCCTCCACCTGGAGAATGAGGAACCTTCTTGTGGGCTGGGCAGGCAAGTATCTGTGCCTCAGGAGACTAAAAATGCATCTGCAACTCACCTACAGCAGCTGCCAGAAAAAAAGAGCTCACACATGAACACACACACACACATGCAGACACCAGCAAAAGGGAGTGGGACCATGAGGAAGGGTGATGGCAGGACTCCGTGTAATGGCAGATCAGCCAGCTCTGGCAGCCCAAACTGAACCAGGAGGAAAGCATCCCACCTCTGGCACCTACCTCGCCTGACACATTGTTAAATAAATCACGCTTTTGCTGAATTTAATTTCTCAGCAGATCTAATAGGATTTAGTACTGTGAATTGTTAACCCCCATCCCCTGCAAAAGTGCTCAGCTTTCTAGCCTAATGCTTTGTGCTTAAACTGCTTATGTGGGAAGTGATCAAGCACAGCTAAGGTTCCTATTAACATCATATGCTAAAAACATTGCTTTATGGACCAGACAGCATAACGAAGTTGTTCTTGCTGCATTCATTAGATGTCCTGGTTGCCTTTGTGAAATATCTCATATAACTTTTCAAAGCCATTGGTGTGTTTTGCCCAAATTTCAGGCTGCCTCTAGTTCTAAATGTTACATGCTGTCTTGCACAAAGTACACCTGCCCTATGTGTAGCAGTTCTACATGCAAGGGTTGTGACACGTTTTAGTGATTAAAAGCCACAGAGCATATTTTAGGAGGCACCAAATTGCATTGTTGTCTTCACATTTACTTTACACCCAAATCTACCAGAACACACTGTCTCCAAAACTTTAGAGATGAAGGAAGAGAAAAACTATTATTAATACTGAATGAAATCCTCTTAATACATCTGAAATGGTTCTTTGTATAACAGTAATGTCATGATTCAGGTCTAATTATGGACTGACCTGACAGGATTACTGTTTTAGACTGTTCAGAGGAAATTATCAACCCTTTTTTATGAAAACTATTTTTACTTCTAATAGTACATGACAATATTGAGCTTTAAATAAGTAATTTCTCCAAAAATATAATTGGTGTCTATATTTAGCCTGTATCTGGGGCTTAACTATAGCAATTGTTCTATTCTCCCCATCAGAGAAGGAGAATCAGGAAAAAGAGAGAAGATTGATGTATTGAAATGAAAATAGCCAAAATAAGGAAATAGCCAAACTAATATCAATGCTAATATAAAGTATAGAAAGCTATACTCAGCCCAGCAAATGCACAGCCGTTACAATAAACAGGAAAACAGTTCACAGGAGACCCCCTTCTCTTTGGGAAACTTCACCCTTTATATTGAGCATGATGTTTATGATCTGGATGTGAACCAGCTTTGGTTAGCTGCCCTGGCCGACTCTAAACTAACAGCCTGCAGACCATGGCTGGCCTATGATTCTGTCCTACCAAAACCAGGAAAACTGGCCAAAAATAATAACAGCCTGATACCGAATTTTTGTAACATGGGACTTCCTAAATCCTTTTTTTTTTTTTCTTTTTTTTTTCCCATGGAATTCTTTTTCAAAAATATTCAACGAGTGTCATGAGTCATTTCATGCTTTCAGTAGGCTGCGGATGATGTGTTAGGGCTCCCATTCAGAGGAATATTTCTGTATCTAACTCATTTAAATATAATGGGAAATTCTGGTCTAGCTTTTGGCTTTGGATTTCATTATCATTTATCTTTATTATTATTATCCACTTCAAGCTTGACCTCAGGAATTTTCTGGTTATATTGCAAAGTTTTGTCTATATTTCCCTGATAAGAAGCCCCAAATCATCTAACATGGTTGTAACTTACAATAAATGATTATGAATTAGTTTTTATTATACAGAGGTGACCTTCTAAGGTTTCACAAGTTCTGTGCAACTATGCAGCTGTAATTTGAAAAAAAATTGCAAGTGAAATACATGTTCTCATAAATCTGGCTAAAAAACTTACATTTTCATTGTTTAACCATGTCTACCCAGGACTGAATATTTCTGGTCCTATAATTCATGCCCAGTGGGACTTGGGAGCAAAATGGAATTTTAGGGAAAGAGGAGGAAAGTTTGTATTAAAGATGTATGTGTGTGTGCGGGCATGCGCATCTGTGCACATTTGGAAGCAACATGAAGAGTTTCTGTATTCCCCAGCATACAGGCATAGGGGTGGAAAGGAGGTAAGGCTGTCAAAGATATTCAATAAATTGCATTTATCACATCACTTTCCAATCTGGTTTAGGTATATCACCATCATGTCTGCCTGTATTTTTGTCCTGCGTATGTAAAGCAACTTGGGATCTCATCCTCCTGAATGAAAAGTGATACAGAAACATAAAGGATTAGTATCATTACAAAAATAGACACACGGAATATGGAAAACATTCCCACCAGGTTATAAATATGCTAATGCAAGTCAAATCTGGGACCTTAATTGCTTTACCAGAGTTCCTATAAATGCACAGAATTTAACCTCAGAATGTCCTGCCTAGTCCCATACATATTAAACAAAAAATAAAATTCCTTCAGATGTACTTCTCAAGGTTTGTGAGCCAGATTTCTTCTTCTTGAAAGCCAGCAGTCCTGCCTCAGTGTTATTTTTAAGTAGCCCAGTTCCCCTGTTCCTCAAGTCCAGGGACGACAGAAGTGGGCTGGAATAAAATATTGCACAATCCTCAACAAAATGATACCCCTTACAAACAGCTTCAGGCTATACCATCTAGATTTAACAACATGGAAATGTTCCAGCAAGGTACTATTTTGATAATATACAGAATAATATTGCTGCTTCATGTTGTACTTAAAGCAGAACCCCACCTCCCTCACCCCATACCCAAGGTCTTTGTGGCCATGAGGAATGTGGCCACAATGTAGCCTGGGTGGGGGACCAGACCTACAGCAAAGTGTCCTTCCTATCCTGACAGATCAGAGAAGCACAAAAAGCTGTGCCCAAAAGCAATAGCGCTGCACTATAATGAGTGCTTCTTCTCTTGCAGGGGAGAGGCAATGGTTTTGATTACCCCTGTTTCATGAGCAGGAGGTGGCACAGGAAGATGCTGGGAGGTCAATATTGTGTAGAACTCCATAGTTCCTTGAATAGAAATAGTGGCCTGAATGGTTGTGTCTGCAATCATTAAAGAGCTGGTGGCTTGCCAACCCAGGTCTCCCCCAAAAACAGGCCTTCAGTTCCCTGAGAGAAAGGGAAGACTCACAAAAGAAGATTTTTAAAAAACCCATCTCCCTTCCTGCCCCAAAGCTTCCCTTTCTGTGTGCGTTCAAGCCAAGAAAATCCTTCCAGCCCTGTAAGGTAGAACCTCAGACCTCATCAAGGACCTCACCAGAAGGACTTCCTGTATTCAAAAAAAAACCAAAACCAACATACCAGCATCACAGCCCGACACAAACCTCTTCAGAAGAGGCATTTCTTGCATTGATATGACCCCATAACTAATAATGACGTAGGGATTGTTTTACAGTAACCAGAGCAGTCTGGGTCTTCTGGTTATTCCCAGAAGGCAGCAAAGGCAGTCTGTTCCCATGGCCCAACCTCAGGCACCGAGGACCTACCTGCAGTGCAGTCGAGCTGGCTCTCAATTCAGTGGCTTCAGCAAGCCAGGTGGCAACATCAATGAGAAGATCTCACCCTGGGGAGGCACAGGACTGAGAGCAGCAATACTGCACCCTGGGACTGGAGGTGAAACTTTTATAGAGCTCCTGGAAAAGTATTAGAGTGTTTAGGGTTACCTTTTGAGCCAACCCAAAACCTAGATTTACCTTCTGGTCCCTGTCTGTCTTTCTGTCTGTACAGTGTGGGTACCCTTTCCTTCTTCCTGCACTTGCCTCTGGTCCATTTACCCTGTAATTCAGACCTTGTTTTCTGAGGTGTCAATGCACGCATCCATCATGCTTATTCACCATCTTTATCAACCTGACACCCTCCCATCCCTGGCACAAGGTACTCTTATAGAATAAATATTAACTGCCAACCAGTCCACCCCACAGCTGAACATACATACAGGTCTCTGGGCCAAAGCAGATGTGGACAAAAACTCCAGGAGGTTGCAGACCTTCATCATTTGTGGAGTGATTTTTCTCATCCTTATGTCCTGAGCAGTCAGGACTTGACCATCTCAAAAGTCCTTACTATTTGCAGCTGGGAATTGCTAAACTGGGGAGAGGTGGTGAAGGAGTTGAGGGCTGGCCTCTAAAAGGAAAACCTTCCTTGTTTTCACCCCTGAAGATAAAAGGGCACAAATGCATTTCTCCTCCCCCTCCATTCCTCACTGCCTTTATAGCGTGTAGGGGCTGGGAGGGTCAGGGCATTCCAGCAGCTGCTGGCCTGTATCCTAGAAACTGTCTCCTTTTTCCCCGTCCCAGCCCCTTTTATGAAGGAGACAATGCGGACATACAGTGAGTGCCTTGTGCATCACTCAGGCCCCCAGGCCCTTTGACACAGGGTTTTCATACAGTGCATAACCACCCCCCCCCTCCCCGAGGTCCCCCTACACCCAATCCAGGGGCTTTCATCCTCGCCTTTTCCAGGCTGATCCAGAAAGAAATTACATGTCCTGTTTTCCCAAGGGTCTTGAGAGAAATATGTGTAATGTGATTCCAGGGAAACAATCCAGATAATTCCAGAATTTAGATGTGGATTCCTTCAGTTTATTTACCCAGGTCTTTTCCTTACCATTTCTCTCCTTTTTTTCTTCCACCCACTCCCTTGCCCACCTCTCCCCAAGAGTCCTGCACATTTCCCCTCTCTTCAGCATATTTTGCTTTCACCCTTCCACAGGGCTGGAAAAGCTGCTCTCTGCTCCAGGTGAGAAGCATCCTTGGCTTTCTTTGTTTTGTCTTGCTCCAGAGGCACAAGTTCAGTCAGAGGATTTGAAGGAATTTGCCATTACAATATCCCAGTGTCGCTCTTTGCTATGTTTTCAGTGACACTGAGCCCATTTCTGGGGTGAAGAGTCCAAGCCTGCTCCTAAGTTTGTAATTCAAGGCCTCTGTTGAACAATGATGCCCCAAGAAGTGCCTGGGCTCATTCACATCATAGGGGCTTTGGACTCAGGCTTATCTGTCCGTCTGAGGGATGGCCTCCTAGTTACTCCAAGACATAGACACCATCAATTGCAATGTCATTTCCTACATCAGCTCCACTGAGGTTTATCACAGGAAGATTTGAGATGGAATTATTTGATCTCTTCCTGTCCTAGAAAATTACTTAATACAGGAGCCATTTTATAGGATACTCTGGAGAAGTCCCATGAATGTGATACAAAATACCATCCTGTCTTCAAAGCTGAATAATGTGTCATAACCTCTGCTTCTCCCAGCTAATGCACCTTCAGGAACAGCTTTAAACTTTGAATCACTTCACTCTTCGAGGCCATGATGATCACTTCCAATCTTTTGCCCCTCCTGGTTACTCTCTTTCTGTTGCTGCAGCTGGTGTCCTGCACCTTCTTTTACATGGGCTACTGTCCAATGGCACAGTACCTGGGGAAGAGCTCCTTAGGCACTTTCTCTAGCTGATGCTTGATACCTGGGCATCTTTTTGTATTTCTCTCTGTCCAGAACAGAAGTTCTGCAGTCTCCTACTGCATCCCTGATGTCTTTTTCCCACAGATACAGAGGAGGACACTGAAGCAGTCCTCTGAAGCAGCTTGGATGTGCTTCTTTGCACTAAGATTAAAAAAAAAAGCAGAGGGAAGAGAGAAGAAATAACTTCAGGATAGATAGTACAGGCTCTGGACAAATAGTTTCTCCTGGATTCCTGTGCTGAGTATGTGCATTGGCTGATGGGTTGAGCACTCATTGCACCTGCTTTTGTTTTAATGCAGAAAGAGAACAAGATAGATGTAATCAGTGATTTATTGTACAGAGAGAAATTGCAAAATGATCTCTGCACTCCCAACAGAAGTAGCTTGTGAGTTTTAGCTCTTTCTGCTGATCCTGGAGGCCCCTACTCCATGAGGAGCTGCTTCTCCTGTGCCATGTTTCCCCATGACACAAGAGAACAGACGTGCAGGCTGGCCCCAGCTCCCAGAAGGTAGAGCCCAGCTCTACCTTCCCTGGGCCTGGTGTCACATGGAGGACTTCACACACCATGAGGACCGAATTCCTGTGTTTGCAGATTGCAGGCAAGAGCACAAAGGTGCAGGGAGCATGTCGTTTCCAGCAGACCTTGCATAGATGCAGTACAAGTTGTCCCAGCTGTCAGTGACACCAGAGGGATAAACTCTGGTATTCAAGTATCTTACCCATGTGTTTGCAGTCATGGATCAGTGCTGGCATCTCTCTATCAGACAGATGATTTGCAGACACCTAAGGGCAATAATGTTACACATGGCCTTTCTGTGAATTAGCTCTTATGTGGGTAATTGGAGGTGAATTTATCACTTATTTTTTCCCGCTGCCATTAAGGATGTGCTTTGTATCTGGCTGAAAAGTGTGTATATGCTTCCTCTAGCCATGGTCTCTGAGGCAGACTTGAGACTATTTCATGACAGCTTTAGAAAATAAGCTTTTATTCTTTCCAAATTACTTCATTTGAAGAGGCATCACGTTTCTTGTGGCCCTGTAATCATGTTAGGGCTGAGACAGAAAACAGAAGTTATGTTTGTCTGATGTCCTTGAACTGACAAAATATGTCCTTTTCCAAAGCACATGGCTTCTTCATCACAGATGGATACAAGACAAGCTTTCTCCCTGCAACCAAGGCAGTCTATTGGCTGTCTGTTATGATGTTTCCTCCCTCCCAGCTAGCACAGTAACATTTAAATACATTGCTAACACTGAAGATCCCACCCAGGAACTGCTCCTGAGCATGGCCCTGAAGTTTTCTTCAGCCAAAACACGTTTACATGCTGATTTTCTGAGATCACAGCAATCACACCACCCCATCTGCACCCTGCCTAGCCAAATCATAATGCTGTGTTCTGGTGGGTTGAACATCTGGCATGCTTTAAAATAAAGGGATAGCCAGCCAAGCAGTGGTCAGTGCTGCAGGCTGCCCAGGAGAGGGGCTGGATTTGTGTGGATGGTGCCTTGCCCAGTGTCCAGAGTTGCAGGATGCCAGACAGTTCCCCTCCTGGCATGATGAGCCACTCCTCTCATCTGGCAGTTGTCTGTGCAGGAGGTGAATGGGGACATTTCTGAGGCTCCCCAGAAAGGCTTTTGACTCATCTTTTGCATACCACTTCCCTGCTGCACTACAAGCTGCCTAGATAAACCTGTAGCTTGTCACTTCCTAGGCAGAGGTCTGGAAGAGCCTTGCTCAGGTGGTTTTGAGGCAGAGACCACCCACAAATGTCTTGCACAGCCTTATCTGCCAGAAATATCCATCTGTCTTTCTCCTGCATCCCCACCAGAGCAGTGTGGTCTTCCTTTCCTTAATCTCATGTCCACTATAGGGACCAGAATCCATTTCATACATTGTACAGTGGTGACCAAAAGAGTCTCCCTCTTGCAATGGAGTCATCATGATGTTTCCACAGCATCAGCAATGATTCCAACTTGCTTGAAATTTCAAGGGGTCCAGGATGAGGCTAAAGCCATTTTTCATTTCAACAAGATAACCTCTACTGCTCAGGGGCTCCAAAACCCAAGGTGCAAACTGAAAACAACACTCCATCCACTTCAGTGATGTTTCACCAAGAAGTGTTTCGTTCTTACCCTGGGCTGTGTCAAAATGATGGGCTGACCAAAATATTTGGCTGCAAATTGCTTAGCACCTGTAGTCTTCGGGGAGCAGGTAAACCCTCTTGGGGGACTGAAAGAAAGTGATGTATTATGCTGTTAAAATAAAGTTATCTGAGACATGGGATGAGACAACTTGTGTAGAAAGAGGGATAAGAAGTCACACAGTGTCTAAGTTGAGGTCCCTTGCTCTACTCCAGCAACACCTTGTGCTGGATGTGTCCTCTGTGTGACTATCCCTAAAACAGAGACAGTACTTGTAGAGATGGGTGAGAGGATTTTTTAACTGTGTGAAGACTGATTTCCTGGACTAGGCAGTGGAAGACTCTTTGCTCCATCTGTACTGGGCTGATGACTGGTTAATCACACTTCATTACAAGCTGAAGCAAAGCAGCACCAAGGAGTTTGCAACCAGCTGGTCAGCAAAGACAAGAGGCCTTAGAGGGAGGAAGTGTGTTCCATGAATGTGAGAAGTGTAGCTTATGAGCATGCTGGGAATAAAAGCAAGCTCATACGAGTGAATAGTGCACCTCAAATTTCAGACCAGTTCCTGTGGACTCAAAGCTTATTCTAGTTTTTGAGAAGTCACTGCTTCCAGCCGTGTCCCCCATGCTTAGGAGTGAGGAATGTTGCCAGACTCTCTAGAGCCATGTCTCCAGAAATACAATGGAATTATTACATGTATTTAGTGTTCCTGTTTATTGTTAGTGGTGTGATGTCTCATATTGTCTGCTAACTTGCTGGTTTTGCATGCAACACTCATAAATTCAAAAAAAAAAAGGTGAAAAATGGCCAGAGCTCTTCTTTTTATACTGAACAGGGGTTGTTTGAGCCACTTCATTTTGGTCACACCTGGCTGCTACACTGTCTGTCACTGACATCTATACAGAGGTCTTATTAGCACCATGCTGATGGATGGGCTCTCTGGGAAAGGAAGCACAAATACTTCCTTCAGATACCCTTGTTAGAATGAAGTGGAAAAATCTGGATATTTTTTATGTCTTTTTTTCCAATAAAATGATAACTTCTGACTTGGTTTCATGCCAGAATGACAAAACAAAACAACTTTTTTATTTACATTTCACGTTGCTGGGGGAGGGGAGAAGTCATCTGAAAACTGGTGTGTTTCAGCCATGGGGAAAATTACCTTCCTACTGTCTCTTCTTTTTTATTGGAACAAATAGACACATAGTAAAAATATAAACCAGATTCTTTTTTTGCTCATACTATAAAATAGGGAGGAAAGCTGGCTTCCCCTCATTTTCCTTCTTTATTCTGTCCTCTCTTTGCCAATTGGAAACAGAACGCAGAGAGTTACTTTGTCTCTGGAAACAGCTCTTGAAAGGCTTAACTGTGTTTCCAATGTTTTCAAATAAAATAGCTTTTTGGAACCTACATGATCTTCCTTAAGTTTTAGTGGGAAGGTCTGAGAAAAGAAATTCGTATTCAGGCAAGTTTGTTTGGTGAGGGGAAGAATTGTGGAAAAATATTCACTTTTAAAATATCCATTCACTTTTTAAATATCCATTTATGTTGGCCATTTCCCTGCTGACTAATCAGTATGGGCATTTTACACAAATATGAATTAAAAAAAAATCTAAAACTGCCTGTCCTTTTCCTGTGTTTTCTTCCCTAATACTACTGTCACCTCTCAGGAGCAACCCATCCTTCTGAAAGCGCTTGACTGTCTGCATAGAGTGGGCAGCTACAAGCAGAAGTTGTGCAAGGTATATGTCCTTCTCATGACACATTATTCAACTCCAAAGCAAAACCAGTTTCTCAGTTCAGGAGAAGAAATCCTTCATTAGTGACTCTGTAGATGCTGATACGGTTTCTCTGAAGCAGCAGCAGAAATACAAACAGAAATGAAAATCAGCTCTGCAGTGAGAATGCACAAGTACTTCAGCTGTTATCATAAACATCCTTGCTCAACATTAGAAGAAGTTTCTGATGCTGTGCCATATGTTGGTCTCCTTCTTTTGCAGAATAAAGATTGAGTGTTAAATGAGATATAGAAAGGAATTGTTGATTACAGTGGTTGCTCTGGAAAAGATTAGCAGGAGCATTTGGTTTTCAGTTTGAAAATAAAATGAAAAAGTCATAAGCCTTGAAGGAACTTTCCAATGTGGTTTTCATCTGTCTTGACAGGTTTCTCCTGGAGAACAGAAAGCTGAAAGAGGATAGGACTTAGGAAAACATGCTGTGACCCTGATAGGAATTCTTCAGCAAAAAGAGAAATACAGAAGCAAAACAGTTTGTAAGTAAAACAAAAAGTAAAATCTTCCTTAACCATATTTATCTCTCTCATTTCTTCTGCAGGGCCAAATATTTCCAGGGGAAGAAGGTGAATGGAGAATTTGATATCCGAGTGGAACAGGTCAGCGACAACTGAATTTGTCTCTAGGAAATGTGTGTAGACAGAGCTGAGGTCTTAATGACAGATAATCTGTGGACATTCCTTCTCTTGAAGAAATGAGTCAGTGAGGACTTTTAAGACATGTTCATTTTATAGAACTGTGGAAACCATAAATGAAAATATCTTACTGGGACATCCCCCCTCCCTGCCTTTGCAGAATCAGTTGCTATTTCACCTTAAACTGAGATTTTCTGTCAATAGAATTATAATTTCTTCCATTAGAAGACTGCCTCACAGCTCCATAGATATGCCTGAAAAGGTGCAAAGCCAGTATGCCACAGTACACACTGGTGATGTTACGTTCCACATGCAAGCTATACAAGTGTTCTGATTTACCCTGATTTAAGCCTGAAATGTTTGGTTTACGTATGCAAATTAACTACATATGGCAAAATCTTTTTATCTGTTGAAAGTCCATAGGAACAGTAAGGAGATTCATGACCTGTTCTTTGATGTGCTCTGTGGGACATTGTTTCTCTGTTAGCCTTGGCACCAGCCATTCCTTTCAGTTGAAACATCTTCACGTTGGGGTCTGCCCTCTCCTCTCTCTGTTCGTGTAGAGTGTGTCAAAATGCAGTCCTGGTATTGGCTGAGACTTTGAATGTTGTTGTCAAAGTTGAAATTATTATTAATAATCATGTGTGGGCACCTAAAGCAGGCATAAGAAGAGAGAGATGCAGAGAGAAAATGGTGATCCTGAAGGAATCATACTTGTTTTATACTCATTAGCGCTATAAAACTGCTTGGAAGGGTAGGGAAAGCTGGTGAATGGTTTTTTTGAATGACCTAATAATTTCTGTCTTTATAAAGATGTTGATCCTGCATCATGTGTGCATGTGTGCACACGTGTACATGTGTGTGTATATAGACATATTAATGCAGTGGTTTTGAAAAATTTCTCAGGACCCACTGCCCTTGATAAGGTGTTCCTTCTCTTTTCAAAGCAGTGCTGTCCAGCTGCCTAGGATTATACATGAGTACACATGTTCTGATCAAAGGCTGTGTTTGGGACGGAAAAGTTAGTTAGTCTTTTTTTTTTTCTTTTTCTTTTTTTTTATTTTTTTTTTAATATCTGTGATTCAATGAACACTTTATTTTCCTCTTTTTATTGGTATCACACTTGTCAGTACTGGGTGGTATTAGCAAGAACAAATCTCACTTGCCCTTCCTTATCAAAGTCTTTATTCTGCTGTCTGTCTGCCTCAGTAAATGTCTTAAAAGAGAACAGGAAATTTTAAAAAATCACACTTCTCACATAGAAACATGGATTCAAATAATAATTTTCACTTCAAACCTCTGATCCAACCCACTCCGCTGCTCAGAACAAGGTCAGCTTCAAAGCTAGACCTGGTACTGTTCAAAATGACCTGTTAATACTTTCCTAAACCTCCAACCTCTGCCTTTCTCCTCATAGTCCTTCTCCTGAAATGTTATTGTACTTAAGATCCTTATAAAGGAACTATCTTCAAATGGTTGGTCAGTGGCACAGAAGTGGACCCGATCCCTGATGGGTTAAACCCAGTAATGACTCTTGTCGTCACTAGATAGCTTTTCCTGAGGACTCTATCAGGGAGACTTTCCCAGTCTATCTCTTGAAATCTTTCACATCACAGGCTGAATGTCCATGTTTGAAACAAGGCACTAAATCCCTCCAGCCAAAGACCCTAAGGCTAGCGTGTCTGTGCTGGTGAGGACTATTGCCAACCCCTTGTAGCCGCCTTTAAATACTCAGCATAGTGACTACATTGCCCAAGGGGATGAACCAAGCAGTGGGTGAGAGAATGGAGGAACAATGAACAAGGGTCCCGGATGCTTCCCCTTGCCTCATTCCTGCCCATCAGATCAGGCAGCCAAGCCACCACTTACCAGGCAGGGAACCTCTCTTGCCTCCCCCAGACCTCAAAAGGGAAACACAGAAGCTGCTTTGTCATGGGTGGTCCTCAAACCTGACCTCAGGCACCTCTGCATATCATTGAGACCAAGAAAGGAGGACTCCTTTGTTCAAACTCTGTCTTTTTGTCTCCTCTTTTTTTTTTGCCCATCCACCCTTGCTCAATATTTCTTGATATTTAATTTTCATCAAATGCTCCTACCTTGATTATCTAGAGCCTTCCTCACTTCTTCATACTCTTCCTCAAGCACAATTCAGGACCCTAAGCTGTCATGGAACAGGTTCCTTGAGGTTGAACTCAGACCCTCTTGACCTGAAAAATTAATATTCTTCAGCAGTCTCCTTACAAATAAACAAAACCCAGAAAACAAACAAACAGCCCAACAAGGAATAACTGTGTTTACCAGCCTGGTCCACATCTCTCTTTTTTTGTTCCCAGCTCACCAGTCTTCACTACTACACATGTCATGGGAACAGCACACAGACTGTGCCATGGAGCACGAGTCCTAACCTGTCTGTTCAGTTCTGAATAAACTCCACACCAGAACAAGGTTTGACTCTTGGGCACCTCTTGAGCCACTCAGTTTGCTCAGTAAGTTCCTTTAGTTTTTCAGTTTTCCATTTGATCCCTCTGCAGATATCCACATGTAACATCATAGAATTATAGAATGGTTTGGGTTGGAAGGGACCTTCAAAGGTCATCTAGTCCAATCCCCCTGCAGTGAGCAGGGACATTTTCAGCAGATCAGGTTTCTCAGGGCCCTATCCAACCTGAACTTGAACGTTTCCAGGGAAGGGGCTTCTAATACCTGTCTGGGAAAACTGTGCCAGTGCCTCACCTCCCACACGGTAATAAATTTCTTCTTTATATCTAGGATAAATCTACCCTCTTTTAGTTTAAAACCATTATCCCTTGTCCTGTCACAACAGGCCCTCCTAAAAAGACTGTCCCCATCTTTCTTATAGACTCCCTTTAAGGACTGAAAGGCCACAATAAGGTCTTCCCAAAGTCTTCTATTCTCCAGGGTGAACAACCCCACCTCTCTCAGCCTTTCTTCACAGGAGAGGTGTTCCAGCCCTCCAGTCATTATCATGGCCCTCCTCTGGACCCACTCCATCAGGTCCATGTCTTTCCTGTGCTGAGGACACCAGAGCTGGACACAGCACTCCATGTGGCATCTCACCAGAGCGGAGTACAGGGGGAGAATCCCTTCCCTTGACCTGCCGGCCATGCTGCTTTTGATGCAGCCCAGGACACTGTTGGCCTTCTGGGCTGTGAGTACTCATTGTCAGCTTATGTCCAGCTTTTTATCCACCAGTACCCCCAAGTCCCTCCCCACAGGGCTGCCCTCAATCACATCATCCCCCAGCCTGTGTTGATGCTGAGGATTATCCCGACTTAGGTGCAGGAACTTGCACTTGGCCTTGTCGAACCACATGAGGTTCACACAGGCCCACTTCTCAAGCTTGTCCAGGTCCCTCTGGATGGCATCCCATCCCTCAGGTGTGTCAACCATACAACTCAGCTTGGTGTCATCTATGTACTTGCTGAAGGTGCATTCAATCCCACTGTCAATGTCATTAACAAAGATATTAAACAGCACAGGTCCCCCTACACACCTCTGAGGGACACCACTTGTCATCAGTCTCAATCTGGATATCAAGCCACTGGCCACTACACTTTGGATGTGACTATCCAACCAATTCCTTATCCACTGAACAGTCCACCCATCAAGTCCATATCTCTCCAATTTAGAGAGAAGGATGGGGGGGTGGGTGTGAGCCAGAAGTCCAGATTGACATTCATAGCTCTTCCCCTGTCCACTGATGTAGTGACTCCATCTTAGAAGATCACTAGGTTGGTCAGGCAGGACTTAACTTTGGTGAAGCCATAGTGGATATCTCAAATCACCTCTCTGTCCTCCATGTGCATTATCAGAGCTTCTAGAAGGATCTGTTCCATGATCTTTCCAGGTACATAGGTGAGGCTGACAGGTCAGTAGTTCCCAGGATCCTTCTTTCTACCCTTTTTGAAAATGGGTGCAATGTTTCCCTTTTTCCAATCATTGGGGACTTCACCTGACTGCCAGGACCTTTTGAATATAATGGAGAGTGGCCTGGCAACTACATCAGCCAATTGCCTCAGGACTCTGAAGTGCATCTTGTCAGGTCCCATACACTTATGTATGTTCAGGTTACTCAGGTGGTCGCGAACTTGATCTTCTCTTACTTTGCTCCCTCAGTCCCTGTCTTGCAGTACATCCACTCAGGAGGTGTGGGAAGAGAGGTTGCCAGTGAAAACTGAGGCAAAAATATTGTTGAGTACCTCAGCCTTCTCCTCATCTATTATTACCACATTATTGACTCAGACAGAAAGAGTTTGCCTTAGGAATATTTTTATATTTTATAGGAAAAATGACTTTTGATCTGAAAAGCCAAATAACAAAGTTTGAATGGCAGAAAACAGTGAAAGGAAATATTCTAATGTTACTCTTGAAAAACCACATTGGGAAAATGCAACTGCCCTGTTTTGTTATGACCATGCTAATTTTTTTGCCATTCTTCCAGGATGCTCTGTAGCTGGTTTAAGCTAAGGGAAGAGTTTGCCTTGTTGCTTTTTCTCTTCCTCTGCCATCTCCATCTCCATTACATCTTATTTCTTTCTTAGCAAGCCATTTCAGCAATCTTTGGGTGAAACAGAGCAGTATAGCAGGTGGGTTGTTTTTTTTTGAAGTCATGACATCATTTAATTGTAATGGAGCCGGAGTGCTGAAAGCAGCTCTGTTTCTCCATTTCTCAGCAGCGGGAAGTCATTTATCTAATCTGGTTATACACCCCTACCAGCTCTCTGAGCTGCCTCTCCCTCTTGGCAGTCATCCAAGGAATGCAAGACGTATGTGATCATGCTGTCTCACTCACTCAATCTATCCCCCACATCCAACACTGTGGAAGGCACTGGCTGATTTCAGCTGAATTGGATAAACAGGCAAAAGTTTCAAGATACTAAATTTCTACAAGAGGTGAATTCAGTTCGTGTTAAACACTGGATAATCCACAGGAAAAAGACTGTTAAATGCCCTCCTACTGCTCAGGGAACTGCTTTTCTAAGTCTCAGCTTGTATGAGAATAGGCTTTATGGACTATCCAAGGTTTTCTGCTGCTTTCACACAGAAATTGATTGCATTACCTTGATACCACTCCCCAGACCCTTCCTCTTCAGCTAGGTCCATTACCACTAGTAAGTGACAAGAGACATTGTGGGCACTGTCTGGTGCCAGTGAATAGGAAAGAGACTTGTCAGGGACACTCCTGTCATTCATTAAAATGAATCCGAGGCCTGACTTTGTTCCCACCTTTATTTATTCTCTCTTAATCTTCAGTCTAACACCCAAAACATATTTATGAGTGTACTTTGGAGGCTGCAGAATTTATTATTGCCCACCTTTGTCTGGAAACCCCAGCATGCAATCCCATTGCCTTCTCCCTGCTGGCAGCATGTGGCTGAGCAAGGGCTGGGGTGGTGGGAAGTGAGCACAAGTGCTCTCCTGACTCAGAGTCACCTTGTCTTTGGGGGCTGTTTGGATTACATTTTGATTATTTGGATATTTTCCCACTTCACCAAGGACAGGAGGTGTTAGGAAACACACTATATTCAGGAAGAGGAGGAATTATATTATAGACTTTATGCTCTGTCAAATGTCACTAGAGACAACTGGTAGTAATACAGCACCTCCTTGCCCTGTCCCTCTCTGCCCTGTCCCAGAGAAAACTAAGCCTTGTATGCTCTGAGGATTTCACATGGCTCTGGGGTTTCCCATAGGCACCACAACTGTCATGATTTAGGCCCAGCTAGCAATAAAGCACCATGCAGCCGCTCACTCACACCTACTCTATCTGGTGGGATGGGGAGGAGAAAAGACAACAAAAGGCTTGAGGGTCGAGACAAGGGACTGGAAGGGCTCACTCACCAGTTATGGTTACAGGCAAAAGACAGATTTGACTTGGGGAAACAGAATTAGTTTAATTTAAACAAAGAACACCATCAATTCATAAGTTGAATCAGTGTAGGACAATAATAAATGCAACTGGATCTTAAATACAAGCCTTGTCCTCATTCCTCCCTTATTCTTGGGCCCAGCTCTGCTACCTCCTCCCCTCCAGCAGCACAGGGGGGAAAGGAATGAGGATTGCAGTTAGTCCCAGTCTGTTCCATGTAGTTTCTGCTTCTTTTTCCTCCTTGGGAGGAAAATTCCTCAGTCTTCCCCTACCGCAAGTTGGCATCCTTCCCACAGGAGACAGTCCTCCAAAAACTTCACCTACCAGCATGGTTCCCCTCCACAGCCCCAGTCCTCCCAGTGATAGATCTCTCCAGCGTAAGTGTTCCTCAGAGTCATGGCCTTCTTTGGGCCCAGTCCTCTGCTCCAGCTTAGCATCCTTCACAGGCCACAGATAGGATTCTACTCCACTGCTGATCTCCATTGGCTGCAAGGGTTCAGCCTGCCATCTCATCGTGAGTTGAAGGGGACTGGCTGCTCTGGTATGCCTCCTTCACAGCTTCCTCAATGACCTCAGTGTCCGCATGACTGTCTCTCTCACATCCCATTCCTCTCAAAAGAACTCCCCAAAACAAATGAAACTCACCCAACAGGTTTCCCCCTCTTAAATGTATTATCACAGAGGCCCTGACTGATTCAGACTTGGCCAGAGGTGGTTCTGACCTGGAGCCAGGGGAAGCTTCTTACAGGAGCCAGTAGCCCCCTGCCCTGTTAGCAGTGGCTAGATGAGTGGGACACTTGTCACCTGTCTGGGAGATGCCCACAGAGCAGGGTCACTGGGATGACCATGGAAACCTACTTGACTTATCAGAGGAGGCTGAAAGAGTTGAGTTTGCTTATCCTGCCAAAACAGAGGCTAAATGAGACACATCTGCTTTTAGTAAACACACTGGTTTAAGACAGGGTTTGTGACATAGTGCCTGCAGTAGCAAGGGATTAAGCCATATGGCTCTAGTGGACATTTCAGTCCTGTGCCCTGTGTTGACTGACAAGAGCCCAGGAGGAAGAGAGGGGATCACAGACCTAGAAGGGAAGAGCAAGGAGCACTTTTTAGAGTCTGCCACCTTTAAGGTACCTTTCCTTCAGATATTTCCCAAAGGCATTTAAATACATCCAGACATCTTTCCTGGTATTGTCTAATTGATGATGGAGGGGAATGAAAAGGTTGAAGGGGGAATGATGAGGCCAAAAGTTTCATCTAAATTTTTATTCCTGTTGTTTGTCCACCCATCTCCTTCCCACCATTTCCTGCTGTGATGCGGTGCGTCCATCTGTCTGTCTGACACACATTCTTCTCACACAGCTCATTCACTTGCTCCTGCTGGTTGGTTTATTTTCAGGGAATGATTGTTTCAGTGAACTCCTATGTACATGCTTCTGGAAAAGTCTTGTGGTATAGACTATGACTCCACTGGAAGCATTGTCAGGAAAAAAGTTGTACTGGGCACTCACAAAAGGTAATTGTAATACAAATCATGAATTCCAGCTCCATTGTACTTTCTGTCCTGAAGAGATATTTTCGTATGTGGCATAAAGTGGTTCTTTCAAAAGGTAGAGACTGATAGACCCATGTGTGATGAGAGGAAAATTAGCCTCTCATCAAATAACTGCATAATTTTTATTCATTATATGTTTAGGATTGTTTTTTATC
Source organism: Megaceryle maxima (assembly GCA_024605025.1). Lineage (NCBI taxonomy): Eukaryota > Metazoa > Chordata > Aves > Coraciiformes > Cerylidae > Megaceryle > Megaceryle maxima. The sequence continues at coordinate 68,800 of JANHGN010011358.1, forward strand.
CAACTGAAATCCAGAAAACAGTTCAAGAACAGCAACAGCAGTCTCATAGCTTTGCCACATGCAAACACTCAGAAACCATGATAAAGGGACCTGGAGAAATCGGAAGAATGATTCAAAAATCATAAAGTTCTTAAATAAATAGTATCTTCCATTTTTGTTTTTCATTTCCATTGGTTTTTGGAGGATTACAAAGTTCATGTTTTTGAGTTACTTCATGGAATCAAAAGGTTTAGAAATATAATCTTGATATTTTGCGAAGTCACGCAACTTCTGAAAAGAAAATTTAAGAAACAATTCCAAATGCTATCAGAGCTGATGCACCAAGAGGCACTCACACAGGTCCCAACCACACAGGCATGTGGACCTTCAGCATAAGCATTGTCTGTAACCTAGGATCATGCATCTGAGCTTGGGGATATGTGAAGAGCAGTTGCAGAAGCTCCCATTGGAGTCACACAGCAGCATGCTCCTCCCAGATGGACTTTCTCTGTCCTTTTTACCCAGAGAGTAATGCCAGTACTGGGAGCAGGTGGGGAGCAGGATGCCTCCTCAAAGACAATGTCTCAGGAAAGAGACATGGGGAATCATGGTGTGTAACCTTTAATTCCAGATGCATGTGCACACCAAGCATGCACAGCCCCAGCCTTCCCCCTGTTCACATCCATATGATCTGTTCATGATTCTGCCTGTGCAGGATCTAGGAATCATTTACTTCCCCCATGAAATGCTTGTAATGGTTGTAGTGAAATGTGCTGTTAAAGAAACGCAGTCTGGTGTCTGCCCAAGTCTTTTTTTCTTTGTACATACTGGAAGATCCACCAAAAATGAAAGCATAAAACCCACTGAGGAATGTATGTGATTTGATTAGACAGTAGTAATTCCTAGGCTACAACATGGACCAGCCTGCTATTCTGACTGCAGTTTGTGTCATGGGGTGTAGGGAAAAACAGATGTGTAGTAACAATTGGTGAGGAGTTTCAGGAGCAAGACAGTGGAGAGTCTTGGTCAGAACACAATCAGGGGGTAGAGGAGAGCCAAAGGAGTTAAGTTTTCAATTCTTAGTGATATGAAGAAGGTGGTTAGCAGAACCTTCACCTTGGATTTCCAGAGGGCAAACTTTAGACTGTTCAGAACACTAGTTGAGAAAGTCCAGTGGGAGACAGTCCTGAAAGACAAAAGGGTCCAGGAAGGCTGGGCAGACTTTAAGAAGGAAATCTTACAGGCCCAGTAGAAGGCCATCCCCATGTGTCGTAAGATTAAAAGGTGGGGAAAATGGCCAGCCTGGTTGAACAGGGAGCTTTTGGTGGGGTTTAGGAAGAAAAGAAGGGTTTACCACCTTTGGAAGAAGGGACAGGCAACTCAGGAGGAGTACAAAGACCTTGTCAGATTTTACAGAGAGGAAATTAGGTAGGCAAAAACCCAGCTGGAACTAAACTTGGCCACTGATATAAAGGACAATAAAAAAACTTCTACAAGTACATTAACAATAAAAAGAGTATGAGGGAGAATCTCCATCCCTTACTGGATGGGGGCGGGGAACATTGCAACCAATGATGAGGAAAAGGCTTAATGTTGTCTTTGCCTCTGTCTTTCATGGACAGACCAACTGTTCCCATGGTGTTCAGCCTCCTGAGCTTGAAGATAAGGTTGGTGAACAGTGCAACCCCCCTTAATCCAAGAAGCAGTAGTTAATGATCTGCTTCTGCACCTAGTCTATGGGGCCGGATGGCATTCACCCAAGAGTACTTAGGGAGCTGGCAGGAGAGCTCAC
>JANHGN010011359.1:0-44984 GCA_024605025.1 Megaceryle maxima
ATATGATTAAAATATATATATATATAAAAAAAATAAAATTGCAGTTCCATCAGACCAAGTGAAAGGTGTTTATACACAGGTAGTGAAATTCATCTACTGAAATACACAATAGCCAAACTGGGGTAAGCACCAGTATAACAGGAGAAGGTTTGGCTGATGTGGGGAGGGCACTTAGTAAATCACAAGGTGAACCAAAGTCAGTAGCATTATGCTGTTCCCAGAGAAGTATCTATTGCCTTGAGATATATAAGCAGTGTTTTGTCTATGCAACACACAGTGGAAATCTTTCTTCTTTCAGCTCTGGCATGGCCCCAGCTGGAGCATGTGCCCAGCTGCCATAGCTCAGAAGTGATGCAGCCACTGGTGAGTGTCCAGAGGAGAACAGTCCAAACCACAGCACAAAGGAACTAGAGCCGTTTGCTAAAAGGAAAAGAACAGAGAGGCACAACTGTGGCTTCTGAAACAAAAGGTAGCTGTAGAAAGGGAAAGAATTAATTCTCCGTCATGAAATAATGACTTCAGTTACAGTGAGGTTTAAGTTAGGCATTAGGAAAAGCTTTCTAGTAGCAAAAGTAATTAAGCACAGAAATAGACTGCATGAGGAATATCCATCATTGCTGGCTTTGAAGAGGAGGATAGAAAAGTGTGTGTAAACTGTACTGGAATAGGCAGTCCAGCCATGGGGCTGAAATAGGGAAAAATTATTCTGATTTTGGTGCTAGCAAGTGGAGAAGATTTAAGTTTTCTAAATGCCAATCTCATGGCTGTGATATGCTGCTGTCTGTACAGCATTAGCCCACAGATAACCAGGAGCAAGTTCTTCATTTATTGATGTGTGCAAACCCCAATAAAAGGCTTGTTTTTACAGATGGCATCTCGAATGTTAGGAATACACAGAACAGGCCATCAAAGCAAACTCTCTGATTCACCTCTTGGTAAGAGGTTAGTCCAGATGCTCTACAGGAATTGGGGTCCAGCTGATGCTGCAATGTACTGGTATTTATAGGCAGCAAAAAGCCTAGCAGGAGAGTGCCACCAATCTTTGTAATAATCAGCATGCTCTTACTTAGATGCCTTCCTGACAGGTTTTGCTTAGATCAGATTTTTAATTGGTATTTGAAAACTCCAGACTGTGAGGGAGTGTAGAGGAAGGCTGGCGAAGAAGTTTTTTTACAGTAGGAACACTAACTCATATTTTACCAAATCAGCTCATATGTTGGTATCATAAAGATATCTACAAGACTCACACACTTTTAAAAGAGGAAATTACATCCAAATTATCAACAGACTTTTAATGTTAGAAAAAGCAAGAGATAGATTCTTTAAATGTCATATTAAATGCAAACTTATCAGTATTTACCAGCTTCATGCTACCCCTGGTATCATCAGGTAGCTCAGGGACTTGATTACAGTCATCATGACAACACTATAATAAAAGATTATGAATAGCTTGTTGCTGACTTGGGAGCAATCTGGAAATCTCATATCATAAAACCAGCATTCAGTCTCTTTAACGTTATTATATTAAAAAAGTTATAAAAACTCACTGTGTAATTTTTACTGTGCTCTGTACTCAAGAGAGCCGTTATTTAACTCTTCATTTAATTTCCAGATGCTGTATATGCACCATACAAAAGGTATCTGGAGAACCCAAGCAGGAAACTTGTTTATGGTAGGCAGCTCAGAGGTGGGCATGTGTGGAAAATACCATTACAATTATAGCTTATCTAGTGTGTTTGCTTCCCTAAACTAGAAGCCTTTCAACTGTTTCCATAGGTAGAGCTTCAGGCTACAAGGTCAATAGCCCTTGAACCCAGCTGGGAGTCCAGGTGGGCACTGCCTGGAGATCACATATATGCTGCACATCTGAGATGCTGCAAACAGGATCCTGTGGTGCTGTCTGCCTTGAAACACAGCCAGTGTGACCCATTTGGATCCCTTACACGGGTACATTGCTGCATGCTGTAATACAGTGCAAGAGTGGCAGTCTTTTGAAGTCCCAGCCCTGGACTTACACTGAACATGCCAGTTTTACTTTATCAGAAGAGAGAGAAAATAGGTGTCTGTAGAGAAAATCTTACTAAGGTAACAATTTGTGAGAGAGAAGAGGAATGTGGGCTGCATTTCACCGAGAAGTTCTAGGCCCTGTGCAATGGTGCAGGTGTGCTCGGATGGCTGGGGAGCCCTCGTGCTCTCAGTGGGATGTGCCTGGCACTGGTGCCTGAGCACATTGTACATACACAGAAACTGGAAAGGGAATAAACAAAAAGAGCTCGCTTTTTCAAAGTCTCACCATTCTTGCACTTTGAAATTGTGAGCTCTGGTTTTCCGCCTCCCAGTAATACTACACATTATTGCAAAGAAAAGTTTAGAGGCCCTACAGAAAAAAAAAAAAAAAGTGCACAGGCAAGATGGACGTGAGCACTGTTTCAACACCAACTGCAGCTCAACAAGCTTAAGAAATCCTGGCTGCTGGGAAGTCTTTCTGCATGATGTCCCTGAAAATGCTTTTACCAGGTTGCTCTGTCCTTTTCCTAATTCAAACTGCAATTATAGGGATGATAAAATAGAAAAGAAATATATATGCTGTAGTTGAGAAAAACCAATTAGTTTTGCACCAGCGAGAAATAATGCAGCAGTCCTTGTGTCTTTAACAAACTGACTCTCAATATACGTTGTAATGTATCTTCATGACCTAAATATACTTAGGAAGAGCATGACGATGAAATGTATGTTGGAAGTGTACTAAAGAAACTAATGCAGTAAAGTTACTATATTTTATTAGTAGAAGAAAACAAAATGATATCCAGGTAGTAACTTAGGAAGCAAATGTCATAGCTGTCTCTTTTGCTGCCAAAATATGTGTACTCTCTTCCTAACAGTCTTTCCCCAAGGAAAAATAAATGTATCTAAGAAATACTTGTTAGCAATGCAATTACAGGCTTAATTTCCCAACCAAATTCAGACATCATAAAAACAAAAACAAGCAGAAGCCCTTTGTAATAGTAATGGAAAAGAGACAGAAAAACACTGAGTGTTCAGAGAAAGATAATAATATATTTTTATAACAAAAGCTGACACAGTCTTTGACAATAACATTTGAGAAGTCATTAACATTTGTTTTGCAACTGTACTATCTTTTTCTTTTAATCTACAGCCTAGAACACCAAAGTAGCTTGCCAGACTCTTGGAAAAGCAAAGCAGCTATATCAAAATACTATCTCTTGGCATTCCTTAGTTCTGAATGTCTAGTACCTCCAAGGAATGTAATGAGAGTTGGGTTATTTGGACAGTGTGGATTCAACCATGACAGCTGAGACATTGGAAAGTTCTTTAAGAGCACTTCCAAAATGTTTGCCCTAAGAAAATAAGATAAACAAAGCAGTTTGAATAAATAAGATAAAAAGGGACAAAAAGTACTAAACCTTACTTTCTCTGTAATCATATAGATTAGATCCATATTCATATCACTCCTTGAAGAAAGAAAACCTTTAAGACTCCTGGCACAGGCTATATGAAGTTCACAGCTGTGCAAGGCATCTCTCTGTGGTGTCCTTCAGGACTCCCATGATGTGGTTTAGATTCATGCCACATCTCACATACTTACCAATATGCTCCCTGATCAGCCTGGGCACCCTGGTCTCTCTCACTATCCATAGCGAGGTCTTGAGCTCCTCCAGAGATGCCTGTCTTGGGAGGGTCTGTCTCACACAATTGGCTTCACCAGGAGAAACTCGGAGCTTGGACACTTTCCCACATGGGGAGTAGATGTCTGATACTCCTGACCTGAGGCTTCAGCCTCCATAGAATTGTCACTTGATTTGGTAGCAGCATAGACTTGTACTGTTGGAAGTGATGGTGTACATCACAAAATGGTACCATGCTATTTTCCTGCTAAATCCCCATTCCCAATGCAAACTCAAACTTATTTGGAAAGAGTCTGAAAAGTAAAAAGTATTTTTCTCCCCATCTACTTTGCATTATTTGAAATACGCATCTAAGGCATTACAGAGGGCTTCTACCTCTCAGCAGACACATAGTCAGTGGCTATCAAAAGTCTCCATTCCTTTGAAATATTGGCATCAAACCCAAGATAAAAATATTGAAGCTTAAAAATTCAGTATTTTAAAATATTGATCATTAACATCCTTTTAAAGATTTTTAAATTGGCTCTAAATCAGGGCAGATATTTTCCTTTTGACAGTCACTTATAAAAGGTTACTGCATTGCGAGTTTCACAGGAGGGAAGTACTTTTTCTCTCAATTTGTCTTGCCTCCGGCCTTGTATCCCAAAATGACAGATGGTTGGAGAGGTTCCAGTCAAAGTCACTGGAGCTTCACTGGGTGAAAAGGCATATTCTCACTATAAAAGCAAGAACTGTGATAATCAAGCCTCAGAAATAACAAATGCCTAGATCCCTAAATTGCAGGCAATACAGTACAGAGATACCCAAGCTAATGCCAGAGAAAGGTGGAGAACTTTGCAGATGATGTCGAAGATATCTCATGACTGGTAAAATTGACCTACTTCACTGACATTTTCAATTAATAGATGCAGTAAATTTCCCTCTGCACATTTAAGCTGTCAGGACTCCCATAATGACAGGTTGAGAGGTTGGGTTTTGTTTTGGATTGTTTTGGTTTTTGTATTTAAAGTGTGTCTGATTAAAGTTGAAATGGAATCAAGGATATTCTTTTTTTACTGATGGAGATTTTGGATAATAATAACAACGAGGAGCTTTCATTTGCAAAAGCCAGTGTGATGCCTCAGGTGTCTGTATTGGATACAAATCTTGAGAAATGTCCTTGACTAGGGTCATTAGAACCGGTATGATTGGATATGTGACATTTTTAATGTAGACTCAGGAACAAACTACATTATTATTAAAAGCTGAAGATGGATTTATTGAGATGGTCTGAATAATTTCTCTGAAGCAGAAATTCCACAGACAGCTGCTGTCTCTCTCTTAATGAGTTTCAGAGTCTGTATGAGAAGAAAATCCAAGTCTTTGTGGAAACCTTTGAAGAGATTTCTTTCTATCCTGTCTCACAGCCTGTCTCCTGAGAAACAACCATCAGCACTGACAACAATAAACACAAAACAAAGGTCTAGATTAAATGCTGGAATGATCTATGGCTTTGTTTTGCTGGTGTGCACCTGAGGCTCAAGACCCTTTTGCAAAATGATGGAAACTCATCTATCTCACTAACAAAAGTTACATGCTTCCAGTGATTTGAAACAGAAACAGGCTTTATCTGTAATGTTCTGAGGTGGATTTTAAATTTTCCTTAAACTAAGGGTGCTTAGCACCTTAGAAAGACTGAGATCCATTTAATCAGGTCCCAAGCCAGGTTTGTTTTTCAGGCATACCCATTCTGTGACAGGATGTTGGTGTTTGGCAATTTCTAAAGTAAAGGTCTGTTGAGAAGTACACAGGGACACTGCAATAATGGTGCTATTTATAGGATGGGGAGCCAGCAGAAGTCCTTGTTGGGTAGGAATTATAAGCCTGTGCCAGATTCCAGGGTACGAAGCTGGAAAGACTGCCTTCCTTGTTCTTCCTTCCCCCTTCTTCGTGGTAGAATAAAGTTGCTACTTAATAGCATTTCTGGGGTGGTAAGTAATGTGGTACTTCTGTTTTGTAAGATTTCTGCAAATGGTCTGGGTCCAAACTACTCATCCTTGGATGTGAATATCTTTGCAGCCCAGCCTTGGCAGCCATCTACATTAAATGTCAGGTCCAGTAAGTGGCTGTCACTTTGAAAACCATGAAAGAACAAGTTTTAATGTCCAGAAGAAGCGAGCAAGTCCTGGGAATGAGTCAGAAAAGTAATCTCTTCCATGAAAGGGGCTTGTAAGGGTGTGTAGGTGGGTATAAGCACCTGGAAAAGGCTCTTGAGAAGAGGACTTTAGAGAGGCAGAGGTGACAGCTCATTGTGGAAAAAATATGTATTTCTGCCGCTTGTCGGCAGCTATTCAGAAAGGTGTTTGAGATACCATCAGCTCCTTGACTCACAGGTTCCAGGGAAGTGTTTGCACAGCTGACATGAGGGAGGCAACATGTGGATCTCTTATGGCATAAACCCAATTTTTTTCATTTATGTGATGTACAACTGTGCCCCTATGAAACTCAGACAGATATGTGTTCTGCAAGCTTGGGGAAGGGAGGGAAGATCCCAGCTCATCATATGCATATTAGGCTACACACAGCCAAAAAAGGACACAGAATTTAAACGCAGCACCCAGCATTTGCTACCTGCCTGTTTCTCATCTCTCCTGTGAAGGCAGTGCACGAGTGGGGATCTCAATCACAGTCTGCTTCTGCTGAGAACACAATAAAACACAGACAGCGCCAGTACAAAATTTCCCATTAGCACCGAAGTGCATGTCTAAGGCCAGGCTATGAGAGAGGTGAGGCTGGAGGTCTTCTCCTTCCCTCCAGGGACTGCAGCTGTTGACAGAACTAACAAACCAAATAAAGCAGAAATAACAAGCCATAGTCCTTCCTGGTGAAATGAAGATTTCAATAACCTGTGTCGCGAACAGCAATAATAAGCAGTCTCATCTGTTTCAAACTGTTAGGAGCAAATGTGCCGGGGGTAGAAATAAGTCTTTAGAGTGATGGCTTAGATTAAAGAGGCTTGTGCTGAGACGGAGTGAGGGAGGTGTACTTGCCTCCCAAGTCAAGGAAGCAGAAAGGTAAACAGTGACTGTTCCCAGGCTGTTTTAATTCTCTCTCCCAGTGTGCCCATGCAAGTGCCCTCTTGCTTATTGGTGTGTGCACCACTGTGCTTGACCCTGAGCCAGCATGTGGGAGAGCACGCACCCGCTGCCTGACCAGAGAGCCTATCACGGCATCAAACATGGAGAGGAAAAAACAGGAAGGGAGGCCCAAAACCTCATGCTCAGCAACTTGCAGGTTGGCATGTCAGTGACGCCACCAGTGCTAGGAAAGCAGCTTTCTCTTGCAGTGGGTTTGTTGAGAAGATTATTAAAACCTTTTCATTTAGAAATATTTGGCAGGGACTTCTGCATAAGTCTGGAGGATGTTTTAGCCCACATCTGCTTCCAACAAAGAAAAAGATCTTAAGGGGAGAAAAAACCCAAGCAAAATCCCACCGACTTTCCTCATGGCTGCCAAAAAGGGCCTTGAAAGAGCTTGCCTTGTGAGTGAGAGGGACACCAAGAAGTACTCCTTGGCCCTAGACAGGTAACCCAACTCTCTGTTTCCTTCACTGCCATCGCTATGTCTTTGACAGTAATACAGGATCACAAATCTGCTGATGGGCTGCAAAAGTCAAAGTACTGGGAGTTTCGTAGTGGGTATACAGGGCACCTCTTTTACTACTTTCAAAATGTTTTGTTTGTTCTTTTACTTCTTTTTCCAAACTTTCTTATTAAATGTTTGATGCATTTACTAGACATCAGACTGGTATGTCTGCATCTGTGATAGATTGAACCAATCTACTGTTGAAGCAAGTGTCTTCTGCTGTGTATTTTATAAGCTTAGTAGATTTATTGTAGGATGCAAAACCTCACGGATTATGCTGCAATTTTAGCCTGAATTGAATTAGTGCTATTGACACCATGTTTGATTCAAGGCTCTTCCATGCTTGGTTATCTAAATTATCTATTTGGTTTGAAAGAAATGCAATGTTATTAAGGACTTAATCCTGCAAAACTTTATTCATGTGGCTAGTCTATTGAACTTGGAGCTGATGTTCCTCTTGTATACCAGAGGCCCTGTGAGTAGATGTTTTCTTCAGTGAGGAAAGACCCTCTGAAAAGATATGATATGCTATAGCTTGGGTTAAAAAATAAGTATAAATGTATATCACAAAATAGTTTTGCAGTTGAACATATTCTTCCTCTTGACTCAGACCATTTTAAAAAGATTTTTAAAGAAAAGATTTTAAAAAGAAAATAGCTGCTCAGTTATAGCTTAGCACCTCTTGACATTTCCATTATCTTATTGTTTTTTAGCTTATTTATTGCTTGGCTCTCTTAAAAGGTGTGGGACAGAAACTTGGCATAAACACTGTTGGTTCAAAAGGAAATCTGTCTCTCCTTATTCTTATACTGGGGTCACTGCCATTGCATTTTAGTTATTTGAGTGTCTGGGTTATTATTTAAATACAATTACATGTCTCCATAAATACACGTAGGACTGTCCAAAATTAATTTTGTGGTAATATTTATATTTAAAAAAGATCAAATATGATTCTGCAATTGTTTTTAGTTACTGAAGACTCTCAGAGCTTTTTTGATAATTTGCAGTTTTGTGGGCACAGCTTCAGTGGTTGAGGTCCTTTGGTCCCCTGGACACAAGGACATCTCTGAACAAACCCTTTACACAGTGTAGGGAAGAGTGCCCTGAGACAAGGATAGTTGTTAGGCTGCCTCATAAGGAAGCCTTCATTTTCCCTCGATTGCCAGGGACAGAGACTATTGCTGGGGAGATGAGGGGTAGGATGCACACTGGGGTCAAGAATCTCTGGCAGCTGATACTCCCATCTGAGAGCTGACTCACCTTCTGGAGGAGTCATTTTCTTTCTGATAATTGTTTCTTAATTTAGGATGGAAGTTATTTAGGGTGAATAGCTGCAACAATTGCAGTTGTTGGGCTGATTGCTGCAGATATGCCCAGCAACCCCTGAGCTTGAGGGCCAGTCCGAGGAGGGCTCCACAGCAAAAGTCCTGAGATGGCTGAGTTATGGCAGTAGTAACACAGATCCTCAGAAGGAGGACTTGTCTTCCAGACATACAGCTTTTGTGTTGTCCCTCATCTAGGCTTTTCTTGCCAGGTCAAGTTTTATTAACTGCACAATCTAATTACTCTATCCCTGCAATAACAGAAATGGATGCTGAGAGCCAGGGTCTCCTTCCCATTCAGAAGGGCTGGCAACTCAGGGGAAGCCCTGGCCCTGCTCCCCCTCACAGCCCAGTGACCTGGGGTGCTAGCCAGGGGACTGGAGACAGCGCAGTGGGGGGATGCAGCCTGCTGGGCTCAGACTTGCACAGACTGGCTGTGTGCACAGATTCAGGTGTCTTAAGCCGATCAGTAGCAATAAGCTCATCTTAGCCTTTGGTATAAATTGCTACATATTTCCATTCCCTCTGTGTAGGCTTAATGATCAGCTCTAATGCTTTCAACAGAATTTATTTTGCACAGAGATTGCCTATTTCTTTGCCATTCCCCAGCCTCTTTCTTTTTAATAAATGCAATTATTACAATCACAGGGAACAAAACTGGTTTTAGCTTAACCATATGAGTAGGAAGTCTGAATACAGGCCCTGTTCCCTGCAGACAAGGCTATAGGAGAGAGTCTTTTGTACATGCCAAGCCGGTCTGTAGTCACTAGCGGGTTTGGATGCAGAGAGGTCTCCCCTGCCAAACTTGAAATGATTACAAGGGATGGACTTTAACTGAGCTCTCTGAAAATCAGGTCAGATGTAGGCTTGTAAGATAATTCAAGTTGGAAGGGACTTCAGAATGTGTCTGGTTCAACCTTCTGTTCCAAGTGGGGTTGGTTGAGACATCAATCAAAGTTGCTCAGGACTTTATCTGGTCTCCAGTCTTGCAAAAAAAAAAAATCTCTCAGGGTGGAGACTGTGTGACCTATCTGGACAATCTTGTCCAATACTGAATTACCCTCACAGTCAATTTTTTCCCTTATATTCAGTCTGAACCTCTCTGTTTCAATTTATGACCTTTGTCCTCATCCTTCCTCCATGCACAGCAGTAAATCTCCATCTTCTCAATAACCTGCTCAAAAATATTGGCAGGTTGCTATTAGGTGTCTCTGAAGTCATCTCTTCTTTAGGCTGGGCAAGCCCTGTTCCATCAGGGCAAGTGCTCCAGCCCTCAACCATACTGGTGACCCCTTGCTGAGCCTGTGTCACTTTACTGATGTCTTCTGTGCTGGGGACTCCAAAACTGGACACTATATTATAGATGTGTTCTTAGAAGTCTGCCTCAGGCACAGGACTTCAAATTCATCCTCGTTGAATTTTGTAAGGCTTCTGTTGGCACCTTCCTCCAACCTGCCTATGACAGCCTTGCCCTCCAATGTACCAGCTGTACCCCTCCCTGGTTTGACATCATCTTCCAGCTTGACCAGGGTGCACTCCACCTCCTCCTGTAGGTAATGGACAAAGATATTACACAGGACTGGTCCCAGGATAGGACACCACTTCTCACCAGCCTCCAGGAAGTGTATGAACCACAACTGTAATGGAGTCTGAAGCTCCTGTCTTATGCAAAAATGTTGTATGTAAGGCATGTCAAGTGAGATTCATATAATCTCTCTTTAAAGTTTGAATTAGGTGTCTAAGATAGTTTTTTATGGTCTTTTACAGTCAATGGTGGTGGTGGGAGAGGATAAATTCTTCAGATGATTTACCATTTTTTACATTACTTTTTATTTCTTATCACCTATTGAGTGATCTAGATAACCATCTATCAAAAACTAGGGAATGTCTTGGCCACGTTCCTGAAGTTTCCATGAATGAAGACAGGCCAGATGATTTTGTTTCTTGATGTCAGTAGAGCAGTGTAATATCAACCAGAAATGTTCAATATCTCACTTCATAAATTTGCATTAGATTGTACCAACTACACGGTGAGCCAGCATTTTGGCTTGATCCAGAATGGATGTCTGTATTTCTAATAATTTTCTTTATGTGTCATTATCATGGGAGTTTGAATACCATCACACAAGTGAAACTCATGGATTCTAGTCTTAAGGGTTTTGGTTTTAATTTGTCTCTGAGACAAGATACAGTGAAAAAAAATAAGGGGGGGGGGGGAGAGGGCTGGAAGCAATGCTGAAAGCAGGAAAGATAAGTAAAAGCCTTAGGGCTTGTCTTGTAAAAGTTCTTAACAGGGCAGTAACGTGACCTGTAGATATTCCTATCCATCAGTGAAGTCTTAGGCTTGTAACTGATTCCTGTCTGCCAGGCTCATACCAGTAGGCAAAAAGTTTGAATTGAGCCTGGGAGATAATTTTTTCAGGTGGAGATTGATATTCTATAACAAACATATAGGGAACATTTTCTTCTTTTTCTGACTTCCTGCAGATGAAATTAAAACTTTTCTGGGATCAGGGAGCACTCATCAAATAAGGGCTTTTCACTACTTCTTGTGTTTTGCAGAAGTCAGTGCTCAAGAAAATTTTAAGTGTTTCTTGTGACTTCTGAAGTGGACTGTGTGCCCTATGGTTATGTCTCCCTTGTACTGGCTTGCCAGCTGGCCCCAGGAAAATGCAAGTCCAGACTTAGTGAAACTAATTTTAAATGCTTTTGCCCATGTGTTAGGATGTGAGGACCCTGTAGAAAGGACTATGTCTGCCTAGTACTGGTCATACATTGTCTCCATTATGCCTACTTCACATATGCTCACTTCATCTCAGAAAGAAAATTAGAACTGAGATAGTAAGAGGTATGAAGCAGAAATTAAATAGCTAGTACACCAGCTCAGGAAATTGATGATTCAGCGGTATAACAATGATAGTTAAAGTCATGAATGATGTGATGAAGGTAAACAGGGAATGGTCATTCATTATTTTTAACAGTACAAGAATTAAAGAAAATTTCATAGAATCATTTAGGTTGGAAAAGACATTTAAGATCATGGACTTCAGATCATCAAGCAGACAGATTAAGACCAACAAAGGGTGCATTATTTTTACACAAATAATAATAAAACTGTGGAACTCAACACTTTCAAATCAGCCAGGTTTGTGGAAATAAGATTTGTAAAGGGCTGTTACACACAAGCTGTGGTTCAGCCACCAGATTTGTGCAACTGGGAAGAAGTACTGCTCTGGACATCTTCCTTTCTTGTAGTTTGTCTTTACATGCTCATGATTTTGATGGGGTTTAGATACTTGGATACATGCACCTTTGGTCTAACTCCATGCAGCTATTGTTATACTGTCACGCAGAAGGGAATTTATTGACAATACATTTATGCATATATGGCCAGGCCCTCAAAAGAAGACTAAATAAAATAACCAGAGGACAAACTCCATCTAACTATATGCAAATATATAAATGTTTGCCTTTGTTTTGTGCCCACAATAAGGAAAAGGAGATTCTGGACAGCTAGGCTATAAACAGGGTCTTAAATGACTTGGAAATAATCAAGATTGGTACATCAGTTGAGATCAGAGTGGTGCCAGCATAAGGGAGGTGACTATGACTTTGATAAATTTTTCTCTGAAGGCAGTTTCATTATCATTTCAGGCACCAAAAAATTACTATTTTCCCTTGTAAAGGAGATGATCTCCTGTGGGATGTACAGTGATTCTACATTTTGATCTTTTGACTGGGGATCTCATAATGGTCTAGGAGGATGGCAATTATTCCTGTCAGCCTTCAGATCAAGGCACCCAACAGATCAAGTGAAAACAAACAAAAGGAAGTTGTAATCAAAAGCTCTTGCTAATGATTTGTGTGGAATCTGCAATATGTATTAATATTTTCTACTTGCCACCCCTTCTGGGTATGACTCCATAGGAGCCTTTCTGTGACATTCCTCCAACTATCTATTTTACAAAAGAAAGAGAATTTGAAATGGAGAAAAGGTTATTTTTTAATCTGGGACTCTGCTTGCAGTGTGCTGGTGCAGAGATCTGATGCTTAAAGGCTACATCTTGCTCTATCACACTCAGAAGGGGTTCATTGTTTGACAGTGCTGATCTCCGCACCTTGAGCTTTTGATTCACACATTTATAAAACTGTCTCTTAGATTCTTTTAATTAGTGACAGGCTGCTCTTGGAAGAAAAAAAATCCTAATGGTTATGCATGGGAGCTGTTGGGAGTCTTCCTCCCTCATTGAGCCAGATGCTGCTCTGTGAGTTCAAAGGGAGGAGCGAATGCTCACCAACCCTGACAACGGGGCCACTTTTATTTAGGTACCCTTCAGGCAGAAAAATGTGACATTTGTGGGTTGAAGCTGTCCCTGTTTGCTTTTGCATCTGTTCAACAAGATCTGTGGACAGTGCTTTCCTACCCCTCTGTGGTACTGAGGTTTTGTTGGCTGACTGGGATACTTGAAGATTAAAAAAGGGAGGGGAATCACAAAGTGGCCTATTTTATCAACAACAAGGAAAGAATTTGGTGGCTCAGAAATCTGCAGGGGTAATTTTGGCATCCCTGACAGGCTGTTGAGCTGATCATGACTCATGTCGTTAAGATGATTTTAACGTTCAATGCCAGCTGATGAAAATTGAGTTAAAGGGAAATTAATTTTACATGCAAACTATACAAAAGCATTGGAAGTTAGCTCCAGAGAGGGATCATGAGAAAGAAAAACTTGCATGCCTTGATCTCCAGGGGACAGTGACACAACTGCAGAGTTTTATTCAGCCATCTGGAAGAAATCAGTTTGTGGTATCTTCTAATTCATCAGGAAAATATTGTATGTAAGTGACATGAGGAGCCTGATGAATGTAAAACTAAAGGGCTGGAGAATGACTGGCCAGCGGAGACCTGGTTGCCAGATGGGCATCCCATTCCCCAGATGGCCCAGCTCCCATTTACTTTTTGTTGTGGGGAAAATAAAGAAAAACACTGACAAAAGGACTAAGAAAACTCACTGTCTCCAGGCATCAGGCATTAAATCTGACCAGTTGCTCTTTCATGCAAGCACGTCACATAGAAGGGGAATCGGTCGCCTCTGCTGAGCAAACAGAGACCACATGCTAACCTGTCTGGCAAACAAGTTGACTCAGGGGAACGTGTTGCATCCTTGGAACATTTCAATAATATTTACAAAACCAAATTCACACTGATTATCTACAGTTGCAGGGCTTGGCTGCCAAGTTGGGTCAGCTCTTCTCCTTTCACTGGTACCACCATGGTGCTGATGATCATGAAGGGCCAAGGCATCTGCAGCTCTGCGTCTGCCTTTGCGTCTCGCCCACCAGTCGGGTGTGGGCTGTTGGGCACTTGGCTGGACTTTGGACACACTGAGCAGCTGCAGCCCCCTCAGGCTGCCCAAAAAGCAGCTGGAAAAGCTAGTGATTTCAGTGCGATTAGTTTCATGACATCAGCTGCTGCAGATTGGCAGCCAATGGCATAAGTTCTTTCCAGGGAGATTTTACGCATCTTGATACTTCCATAAGTAGTGCAGAAACACTACAGAAAGTTACAAAGACACATGTACTTCCGCGAGCACAGGTCTCCATGCAACTGAAGAAAAAAATTCTTCCTGGTCCCAAAGGAAAGTCCTCATTCAGTATGGGTAAAAGAATCTGTTATCACCGGGACAGCTGAGCCCTCTGGTGAACTGCAGACAGCAGTGAGTTTTCCTGCATTCCCAGGTAGGCTTGCAGACTACAGCCTACACACAGACCTCAGGTAGCTTTAACCCATGGATACATGGGTATCATGTGTGTGTGTCTGGGCAGAATCCACCTTTTGATGACACAGTTCACTCCCACAAGTCTCAGGGCACGGCAGGAGATGTTTTACCAGTGGGGTTATCATATTAGGAGCAGCTATGGCAACAAATATCATATCTGGAATGGTTTTCAGTTGAGCCTCATGTGACAGGGTTTAGGGTGGGGTTTTTTTGCCATTTGAGTTCTTAGTTGAGAAACAAGGAGGAGGGAATGTCCTTGCTTACCAAACCACCTTGGGACCTCCCATGTGGGACTATCTGGGCTGCTCTATTTAAAGCACCAGTTGTCATAGTCATCCTGGAGCTCCCACAGTTGCAATGCAAAATGCCCATCCCTGTTACATATTTCCCATGCAGGAGCCCTGAGAAGGACAGCACTGAGGTTTTGTGGCAGAGCAGATGTGTCTGGGAAATCTCCTTATCATCGAACAATGCTCAAAGAGCCACTTCTACTGAACATCTCTTGTTTCTATGAAATCAGTGGCAGAAAGAAGTCAGTATACTATGTAGAATTGATTTCTTTCATTTTTAAGTGCCTTTGAAACTTCTGGGCTAATATTTTCTATGCCTAGGACCCGATGGAAGATTTATAGCTTTTGTACGTATGTGGAAGTTTTAGATCAAATAGTTCTGCATGCAAAGAGAGGAGAAAAATATCTTTAGTCAATTATATTTGAGGAAAAAAGATTTTTTTTTTATTTATTTTTTTTAAATCATGATAAAGCTATTTGGAATAAAAAAATGTAAAATTTTCCATAGGATTGTCTCCATGCTATGCTGATTTTCGTTACTATTTGCATCAGGTACAACTTTTTGAAAATCATATGGTGTGCACAAAATACACAGCCTAAGAAAGTCACCCTGTGCTTCATAAACAGCTGAATGATGTAGGAGAGCTCAAGGAGCTGGGAAACACATCCAGAGCAGTCATTTCATGTGCAGCTCCCTCCCACAGAGCCCTGCTTGTGCAAGCAAGCCTCTTCTGTGACATGCCCTGCTGCTCCCAATGCTGCTTTCATCCTTTGAAAGCATTAATTAGACAGTTTCTGGGGCTGCAAGGCTGGACACCCAAATAACCAGGGTTTTTCTTTTTTAACCTTCTGTTTCTTTTAATCCCAAAGGATGAGCTGGCATCAGAAGAATTTAAATGAAGAGCAGCAGCAGCAGGAAGCAGAAGTTACTGAAGCTAATCCAGCGTATCACTGTCACAGCTACTCACAGGCCTATGAGAACAGAAAAAGGGAGCAGCACTATGCCAGGAGGAAGCTTTGTGTAGCATCAGTAATTTGCATCTTCTTCATGATTGCTGAGATTATAGGGGAGTATGTTTTCCAAAGATAGCTCACTTTGGTGCCCAGCACAGCCATATTCATGCCCTTTTGTACACATTCTGACTGCAGGGACCCATGATGGACAGAGGTGAACCCATCTGGGATAACATAGCTCTCCTTTCTCCCCAGTCTTTAAAAGAATTGTGATGGCTTTTAAAGTAAAAATACAAAAATATTTTAATATATCAATTTAAAGATTGCATCTATGTAAAAACACAAAGATCAGTTAAAGGTCTGAACTGTTCTCCCAGATCTTTAAACTGGGCTAAAAGTGGCTAGCGTGTCTTAGCATCGTGTCACAGAAGGTTTCTAATAAATTGGGTTATATTTTTTTTTTCTAAAAGATTAACAGATTTTACCTATGTATCAGGGCTAGTGAGACCTCAGCACTGATGAAGGCTGCTAGCAGCAAAAGCTGATATTAAATGCAACAGTCTTTACAAAATCCAGGGAAATCCAGGGCCAGATTCACCATCTGCTTCTCTCCGGTTAGTTCAATGTATTCATACCGGGGCACGTTTATGTTTTAAATTGACCTGCTGGTGTGTCTCTGGATCAGTGGAAGATTATACCCGTGTCTAATTAGCTTTCAATTCTGGATCCATTCTATAATACCCAATATAAGTATTTGGCTTGCTTATAGAGAATTAGCTTTCATCTTGTCCCACTGATCTGCTCTCTGCATGGCTTCTGTGATTTTTATACCCACCAGATAGTTCCTGGCTCTTTAATTTTCCCTTCTCTGCAGTGAGGTGAGGTAAGGTAAGGCATGAGGAATCCCACAGGCTTTTGCCTCATGTGCCCCAGTGGACATAACAAAAATCATCCAGGATGGCCCCTGAAATCCATGTTTTCCCAGCTTCAGTGTCTCAGGAGGCCCATGACAATTAAATAGAGAGGCTTTGTCTTTCCCACAGGTGAGAAGAGGCCCTGAAAGAGCTGCTGCATTTTGCCTTCTTTGGCTGCCAAACCCAGCAGGGACTTCTCCAACTCTTCCCTCTCCTGAGCTTCATCTTCATGAAACCCTGTTGTTTGTAGGTCACATGCATTTCCCCCATGAAAACTGGTGCATACCACTCACTGATCTCTATGGAGTGATTTCCAGTGCCAGAAGTAATGCATTATTCACAAAACCTTATAATCAGTAGGCTTAAGTTTGGTGAATGCAGCAATGCTAGAGGATAATTGGAAGGACAGATGATATGTTAACTAAATGTTTCATTTTGCTTAATGAATCATGCAGCTTTTTTGCAGTGACAGCTTAAGTAACAGGCTTGAAGACCATTTTGCTTCAGACCATTAAACTTTGACAAACCAGTTATTAACTGCAGTTACAGACAGTAGTCTATGGAGATTTTTGTAATTATGAACCATACATTTAATTCTTTTAATCGTCAGGCTAGACTGCCTGTGCCTGATGATTGACCATTGAGTGACTGACAGTTTCTACTGCTTCGTCATATACAAAGCTATAAATATCCATTGTGGGTAATAGTAAGTCATAAAGGCCACTTGTTGGGAGTATTGATACAAAGCAATAAAAGCCTATAACTATTACACAGGCTTTACTATTGAAAACAAAGAATATGTTCCCCTTCATTCTCCTCTTAAGGGCAAACAGCTTCTCTGGGCATTATTATGTTAAACAGAAGAAACAAAGCTGCATCCCATTCAAGGAGGTTGAAAAGTTGTGTGTTTTTGAATCTCTAGATCTTTCCTGTGATATTTTTGCTCAAACCATCTGTGCTGGCCCTTACCGCTTTCCCAGAAGGGGCACTGTTGGCTGAGCATGATAGGCCAACTGTCTTCAAAAGACAATTATCTTCTGCTCTTCTAATGCAGATCCATCACAGTCTCCATAGATTTTGAGATACCAGTCAAATTGATGACACCCTATGCATTGCCCTGATATAAAAATGCTTTCCAAGGATTTTTAGTGGCTAAGGACCAAATGTGGATTTCAAAGTATTTTATTTCCATTTGGGCCGTAGAAAGAGGGACAAAGCTCACACATGTCCTCTTATCAAAAATGAATATAAAGACTTGATCAGGTTGCTAAGATAAGCGGACTAAGATCTCAGATACTCACCCAAGGCAATACATAAAATAATAATTTGCCAACATATTTCAAAGACAGCAGGCTGAAAGCAAGCTGTTGTAATGCTGTCCCACAGACCATGAAAATGCAGTATCTACAATGCAATAGGGCTTTGCAGGCAGCTTCTGCTCTACATATTTGCTTGCTGAAAGATAGCTGATGCCTTGGTTGTTAACATCTGTGCACTGTCAGACAAACCTGCTTCCCTCTGCTATGCAAAATTGCTTCCCACTTGAGAAACAGCTACCCTGCAAAGGGTGAAAATCCAAGAGCTGTGTCATGACCAAAAAGTATACGTGCACCTACGCTTAATCATCTCCTGGGAAATCCCTTTTATGTTGAACTATTACTTTTACCGCAAGGAATGAGATGCCCCCAAATTCTGCAGTCATGCTTGCTCCCTTTTGGGAAGTAGTGTTCAGGAAGCTGTAAATAGGATGTATAGGGAGGCAACAGAGAAAAATAAATGTATATATGCAATATACACTCTACTGTGGTAACAAACCATACAGTATCAGGTATTCTACTAGGACCTTTCTTTTTATTTCTGTTTTAGTGTTGCCTGTGACAAATAAAAACAGTTGGGCATACAGCCATCCAAAACTCAGGAAGAACATGCATAAATTCCTATAAGAAATAGGAAATGAATCCCATAATCTAAGTCTCTGAGTTTTTGTACATACATGAAGATATCAGTGATCTGTGACAAGATAGTGGGAGGATACTGGAAATGTGATACCTAACACTGCTTTTCACAAAGAAATATGATATTAAAATAGTCACAGTAAACTGGTCCGATAGTAATATAACCACAGCACTAAAGTATAACAACTTCTATTGTCTTTATGGCTCTCTCTCAAAGAAATTTAGCTTTTTTCTTTCTATTAATTTGTATCTTTCACTGCATGAATGAGGTAAAAAATGAAACTATTTTTGAAGAGTTTTGAGTCATGTGTGGTCACTGAAAATTGTGTTCCCTTTGATTCACAACAAAGCAGGTCTCGAGTTTGATCTGATTGACTCAAACTTCTGAGCAGAGCCATGATAGAGATGGGTGTTTCTCACAGGTGGGCAGATCGCCGGGAGCCTGGCAGTGATTACCGATGCGGCACACATACTGGTGGACCTGACAAGCTTCTTGATCAGTCTCTTCTCACTGTGGCTTGCTTCCAAACCTCCCACCAAACAGTTAACTTTTGGGTGGCACCGAGCAGGTAGGAAATGTCACAGTACAAACATGTGGAATTGGAAAGGGTAGTCATTATAGCCAGTGGCTGGAAAATATGCTGATGTCCAACATAGGTCTGCAGATACTAATGCACTCAAAGCCCCCAGGACACATGACAAACAGAGCAAGCGAGTGAACCTCAAAGAAGTAAAGAGCACAGTCATCTGTTATCTACAAAGTGATATCTACATCTCTGTGTATTTCAGTTAATTATTTAATATGGTTTTGGGCTGCTGCTAGCCTTAGTTGAGATAAAAGCAACTTCCCTGAAGTTACCTGAGTGTGAGGAAGACTGAGTCCTCAATCTACTGTGAATCACAAATTTTATACAAGCAGAAATACCCATAAACATTAGGGCCTTCTCCATTTATAGAATGATGAAGCAAATAATTAAATTATTTTTAAAAAGAGAACAAGATTATATTTGTAGAAAAGTGAGATCCTTTAACATTTACCATTTTCTAAATCCTCTCTCTGTGTATCTCTATCACTGATGATTTTTATCAGATGGAAGCACTGATCGATTTCTAAAGTTCTCTATCCTTGAACAAAATCAGTATATTTACAGATGACACCTAATAGCAGAAGCCTTACAATGAAACACAAGTGCTTTCACAAAAGACATCAGTAAAATATTAACTTTGAGAAAGATTTTCTGGGTGTATGATTCTGTTCAAGATTTAGATACCTAAATATCAGTGTCTACATGTATGTGAACACATACAAGCACAGAGTCCAACTTTCCATTACATTCAACAGAAATCTAAACTTTGTTCAGCTGCCTAAACATAGAATTCTAGTGCTACACCCCTAGGGTGTCTGAGATTTATGCATGGGACTGGCAGCTTTCATACAAGACCCACAGGAGATTGCACAAGGATGCCAGGCATAAGACCAGGGCATTTCAACTGCCACCAGACACTAAAAACAAAAAAATAAAATGTGTTCCCTGTCAGTCAATCGATCAGGGAGCTATGTGAATCACCATTCATTTGATGTCTGCTGTCCACAAAGGGAGCTTAGACACTCAGTTCACACCTACATGTAGATGTTTTAATTAAGTTGTCTCAGTCTGGAAATTAATTCCATACTGGGTGTCTTAGGGCTCAGTGTAGCTGCTCATATGTAAGTAGTGTGGTTTGAAATGCCCTCATGAACTCCACATAGTCTCCAGCTGCCACTCCAGAAGTCTATTGGTCATCTATACATCTTGTGTCAAGCCATACATGAAGGTGTCAGTGTATCTTAAAAGGATCTATGGCACCTATGTGCCTGGACTGAGGATTCAGATGATTAATGCTTCAAGGATGTTCAGTATGAAGGTCCAGAAGCAGTTTCTGACTCAGGATATCTGCAGGTCAAGGTTGCTTGTAGATGCAGAATGTACCAGGGAAGACATATGCCATACTCATCCTGACTTTATGTTCCTCCCTAAATATATTCAACCACCTCTGCTGGAAACAGGCTGCTGGATGAGGGGGAAGTTTAGCACGACTGAAGCATCCCAAATGAGGCATTTATTACTACTGGACTGGTCTGTAAGCTTAGCTAAACTTTTGCTAAGATACTACATTGAAAATTAATATTTATTTTCACCTGCGTAGGTAAAAATGACCTCATATTCCATTGTGGTGTATATGCACACACTCAAATAAATATTCATACAGGTGTTCACAAAAGCTGTTGGCTTCTTTCGTGCCAATGATAGCATACCAAGCAACACCTTCAGCTGGACAGTTTGCAGGGTTTCAAACTGTAGCTTGAAGAAAATACAGACATCGGGTATGCTTTATTTTAGTTTATCCACTTATAAGCAAAACTAGATTTCCCTGTTGGTGCACTTTCATTTACTGTTTTGGAGTTTTAGAAAAAAAATGGTTATTTTGATAAGTATCTGAAGCTTGGACTGCTGCAAAAGGTGTGACCCTCATAAAGATACCTTCAAAATCATTAGTTGAGTTTCATCTGCTTTCATGGACTGACAGTGGAGGTCTAGGCAAGTTTTCTGCTCTTTCTGGCCATCTACAGCCTTTCACTTTACTGCTGAGCTTTCATTTTCCTTGGTATCATCTCAATTGTGCTCATAAAGTGCCACATTTACCCATTCAAGTCACATGGCAATTACTAGCCCCACATCCTATTAAAAACATGCTGCATGTTCATATGAACATCCTCAGACATCTCCTGTGGCAGTGCAATAAAAGATGGCCTTGGGGACTGGATTTATTTGAGCCCAACTCAGATCCAATAGAGACAAAATTAAATTTTGCTGCCCTAGGGAAAAAATAATTTCTTTTGTCCTCTTCACTGCTGGTGGCACAAAAATGATTTTGTGGCATTGGGGAGATTAATCCTAGAGTAAAGAGAGGTTTTGTTGGAAGGACCTTGTTGGGGACTGTCACTGCCATTCTGGACCACAGAGTGCCAAGAGGTGTGCAGAAACAAGGGAGGCTATTGGAGGGGGATTGTGTCTGCAGAGGGTCTGGGTGGGTTCCTAGGGTCTTCATACCATACTGGTAGGGCCAGGCATCTACATACAATGTAAAAGAACTGCTCTTTTATCCTTCCTTCCCATTATAGCTCCTTTTGCTCCTCCCAAAATTCTCTAAATGTTCTTTTTCATGTCTTCAATTTCTCCAAATGCCCCATGCACTCAACACTGAAAAGGGGACAAAAGTAGGAGCAGGTAGAACATGGTTAGGCCACCGCATGCACAGGGCTGCTATTTGTTATGACCAGGAAAGGTTTAGGTCCATTCTTTGTGAGAATCATGGCTGCCAACACAGAAGAAGTAACATTCCTGTCTATAAGCTCACAAACCTGCAACCATTACCATCAAACTCTTATTTTTTTTAATTATTTTTTTTAAAAACATGACATTAAAAAAAAAAAGTAATAGAATGTTAAAAAAAAAGTAAAGAAATTGTAAAGCAAAATGTTTCCCCTTGCATTTCTGTTATAACTCTTCTTCACATCAGTTTGTTTTAATTCCTAGAAATTCTGGGAGCTTTGGTATCAATGATAATCATTTGGATGGTGACTGGTTTGTTGACGTATTTGGCTAGCATGAGGCTGCTACATCCCGATTACAATATTGATGCTACAGTGATGCTCATTACCTCTGCTTGTGCTGTGCTTGCCAACATTCTGTAAGTTACTTTGTTTTCCTCTCAATACACTTTTGAACCTTGAACCTGCTGCTGTATTTCAATAAAAATAGCAGAGATATATTTGCTTTAAAAATATTAAGTATTTATGAGTTTCATGAGGATACAGAAGAAGGTAGAGAAGAGAGAGCCTGCTTATCATTGAAGTTTGCAGTTATTCTCCTCATTTCTGTTAGCTCCCACACTGGGAAGGGAAATTATGAATGCACAAACTCCAGGAGAATGTTAATCTCCTCCTCACTTTTAATTAGATGTCAGAACATTCAAGAACTCTATAGAAAATGAGGCCTCATTAATTACTCCGTTCACAGACTTTCTTGTTTATATGCAAAATACTGAAACACCTAGGAATTATCTGCTTAGCCACTCTGCATTTTTACTTATTGTGCCTGATTTTACTGTTCAGAATTCAGAATCAAGAGGGGTGATGATGTGTGTGACATCGCTGCTTTCAGAGATGCAATAACCCCACTGATATTTGCAGCTTTACATCTCTTGCAGACTAAGCCTGATCCTGCACCGGACCAGCCACGAGCACAGCCATGGGGCACAAAGCAGGGAACATGTGTTGGCCCCTCCGGAAAAGCCAGGCCTGAGCAATGCCAGTGTGAGGGCAGCCTTTGTGCATGCCATTGGAGATCTATTCCAGAGTATTAGTGTGCTAATTAGTGCACTTATCATCTTCTTTAAGGTTAGTTTTATTAGTTCACTTGCCTTCTTTGCAATTAAAGTTAATAGTTATTTTCATAGCACTGTGACACTAGGTACTATGTAAATATTTTCTCTGTCTTAATGATATACATTGTAATTTAGTAAAAGACAATTATACTTATTCTTGGGAATTGAAATGACTGTCAAGAGTGTAACACTTGCTTCTTAGCATTTCAACTGTAAGGAGGATACTTTGGTGTCTCTCCCTTTCTTTGTCTGTAGCACCTTCATTCCTTGTGCTGAGGCTCCCTAACAGGCAAAGGTCAGCACTTATTCTGTACTAGATGAATAGAATATATTATTCTTTGAGATTAACTAATTAAAAATGGCAATAACCAGTGATAATGAAATTAACAAAGTGATATGTTCATATTTTTCTAGCCAGAATACAAAATAGCTGACCCAATCTGCACATTTGTGTTTTCCATCTTTGTTTTGGCAACCACCATCACCATTTTAAGGGATATTTTGATTGTATTAATGGAAGGTAGGACCTGATTCCAGAATCAATACAGTTATATTTTGACTTTTTCTCTCTCTTTCTCCATAACATATACACTCACTGACAAAAGTATAACAACTTCTGTTTCAGTTTCCAATATTCTCATAATTCTGATCATGCTTTAAACCTAATTGCAATTTTAATAAACACTGTTTTCTACCATTGCAATAAAAGTTGTATATATATGCCAGTGTTATAAAAAGACTGAGTAGTTGTGTTTTGCTAATGAAGTGCAAAAGCTGCTTTATTTTGTTATATGTGTAACATTGCTTTTTATCACCCCTTTGGCATATGAGCTGTCTACTCACTTTGCTCATTGTGCAGTTCCTTCACTCACGTGAAGTACAAGTCTTTGCCAAAAAAAAAAAAAGAAGAAAAAGACTGTGTTTTGAACTGTGTCTGTGAAATAGGCTGAGTGCAAGAGGCAGAAGTTTAAAAGATTTTTAGTTACGCAAGTTCAGAAAAGCAAGTCAATGGATCTTTCCGTCAGGTTCGGATCAAGGGAACAGACAATTCTCAGCATATCAGCGGCAAGAAGAACTAGGCTTAGCAATATTTAATCCTGTCAGCTATGAGCCTGAACATTTGATTTGCAAGGCCAAATGACTTAACCAGTCATAGATGCTTGTTTTGGCTTCCTAACGCTGAATAACATAATGCACTCTCATTCTCAGCTGTGAAGACATAAGGATTAAAGCAAAAGTAGCTCTAACCATGTGGGTTTAAAAGGGTTACAATTTACTGTCTGTGACTCTCTGCATGGATATTTGCTTCTCTCTTTCACTTTTCACCTATTTCTGTTTCAAGAAAGAAAATTTCCTATATTGTTTTACAGTAAAAGCTTCATGCTAGGGTTGGTTTGCTTTCAGTGACTATGAAATAGAGATACATTCACATAGAAGTGTACCTAGACAGAGTGCAGCAACTGGCTGATTCTTGGCTGCAAAAAATCAGAAAATCTCTTGATTACTGACAAAAATCAACCTACCAGGAAGGCTTGGCAGACCCTGACCCTCAGGGGTCATTTCTAAACTTGCTGGTCTCACTCCAGGGAAGATCTGTGGTTAAATTCCTTGGTCAAAATATGCATGTAGATTAAAGTCTGAATTTCATGTTGCAACTCATCCTGTCACAATTGTCTGCACTCAGAATGAGGGTTGTCACCATTATCATCTTTGTAAGAAGGCTCATCTAGGAAAACTATCACTGATCTACTCAATAACTAGATCTGGGATCTAATCTCATCTAACATTCCTCAGTCAACCCATTTTAATCTTTATATTTATCTTCCCCTTTCTGCTAAACAGATGCTTCTCCATTCTGTAAATATATTGAGGGCAGAATCCCTCAGATGATGGCCTCAGGTAATGGCCATAAAATCTGACCATATAAAAGGTGTTGATGAAAAACCAGGACATGATCTGTCTAAACAGTGCACTTCCCTATGTAAATGGCACTCTCAGAGTTATCTCCTAAGACATGCATGAGTCTCATTCTGTCATGGAGATGTAACAAGGAATAGGATTAAATTTTGCAGTGAACTCTGAAAGACACAGGCTTTCTAAAGCATTGAATGTTTTAATAAAAAATATACTTCTAATTAAATAATTGTTCATGATGTGCTTTCCTCTAATGATCATCATTATTCTTATCTCTTCAAATTTTTTTTTTCCCCACCAATTTCTCCTTTTAAGGAACATCAAAAGGACTTGCTTATAATGCAGTAAAAGCAAGAATTTTAGCAGTTGAGAAAGTAGAGTCTGTTCACAGTCTTCATCTTTGGTGTCTGACAATGAATCAAACTATTCTATCTGCTCATGTTGCCACAGGTCAGTAAATTTCTACAAAGAGAGAGTAAGTATTCAGCTGCTGCCCAGGAAAGGTCAGTCTCTCCTGATTGGGATAGAAATGACTGTATATCTGTTGCTTATAAAAACTAGTGTCATGTTTTTGTTGGAAAAATAACAACAAAAGTTCTCAAATCCTCCTCACAGAAACCTTGCCAAAATAACAGACAAACCCAAAACTTGAAAACTAAGAGGCTGTGGAGCAATTCAGTAAACTACAAGACATTTTAAATAAATCAGAAGAATTAGACCCAGAGTGGATTTTTCTCACAATATCAGATTTTGGAGTGGATCTATCAAACTTCAGAACTGTAGATCCTGACAAGAAAATCTTACAGGGCGAATCTACATTCCTGATGCATCTCTAGCTCTAAAACAATCTTTAAAGCATAGCTTGGAGTGTAGATGTAACTCTAGGGGAACAGTTAATTTTTTAAAATATTCTTTAAAAAACATAGTCCTTATCCCTGTTGACAAATTGTCAGATCAGTTTTCTTGTTTATTGGTTTCTTTGTACATGTTAAGATTTATTTAGGGACAAAATTGTACCAAGGTTTGGTAAAGAAAGGATTTATAGGCTAAATCCTTCATGGAGTCCTCTCTTTCCAAAAAAAGTGGTTCTACCAGCCACCCAAATCACTTGGCACTGTTGCTACTACCTGACTGAAAGGACTGATTTTTATTAAGTATTCCTACTTTCCTCTACTCTCCTGCCAAACTGAATTTCTTTGGTGATTACTCTTAGCTCAGCTCTTGTCAAAACTGCATATTCAGACCACCTTTGAATGAACAAACTTTTGCTGACATACAGGTTCCTGAAAGAAAGATAAAAAGAACAAGAAACACTTCTCAAACTTCTTTTTAAAATTTTGCAATTAGTTTCTGTCAGTAAACACTCTTCTTTAAAGCATTATATTATATGCAATTTGATAATTTTCTGCTTGCTATCTATAGCAGACACAGTGGACAGCCAGAAGATTTTGAGAGATATTACCCAAGCCCTGTTTGAACACTACAGCTTCCATTCCATCACCATTCAGATTGAATCAGGAGAGGATCAGAAACAAGACTGTGTCTTCTGTCAAGAGCCCAGGGATTAAAGGGAGCAGTATGCTATGCAAAATAACGATCATCTCTCTTACAGGTCAATGGAGACTGGACATGCTGGTTGTATGTAACCGATTAACAACAAATTGTAATTAATTGAACTAAAAAGCCCTGCCACTGTGAGCAGTGCATGGGCCTTTATATGTTGGTACCATCTACCAGGAGAGAACATGTATTAGGTCCATCCATCAACTAGATTACCTGTCCATCAACAGTTACTTTCAATTACAGGAGAAAGTATCTAAATTATTCTTGACTAGAGCAGCAGACTGGCACTAAAGCAACATTTAAGAGTGCCTGTTTGTTATCACAAGTAACAAAAAACTGATCAACCTTCAAATTACCAGCAGACCAATTATCACAAAATGTCATGAAATGGTGTTAGCAAAGCTCAGCACTTAGGATAAAAGAGAAAATTTAAGTTAGTGCAAGGGATGAAGAGATATGGGAAAGAAAGAGACGATGGCATGTGCTTTCCCTGCCTTTGGGCAGACAATCCTCCTCCTGTCTATTAAGGGAAGTATCAGGTGGGCACCAAGAGGATTCACTCTATTCACATAGCTCTTCGGTTTTTAGCTAGCCCTATCAATTTTTCAGCTAACCATCAGCCAAAGTCTTTTCTGCCAGACAGGGCAGTTTTCTCTACTATCAAGACAATACATAGCTCTTATCACACTGCATCATGATAAGTTGTGATGGAACATCTGCTGTGGATTTTTGGGTGTCCATTTCACAAGGTACCACTGGATCGTGACAATAAAATACACTGGGTCCTTCTAGAAAAGGAAAAAATAATTAGGACAAAGAAAGACTGTGGGCCATTGTGAACATCATGTCTAGTGTCCTTCATAGTATAGCCTGTGCGGTGTTAGCCAGTAATGCTATATCCCTGACATTATATCAGATAATCAAAAAGTCCTTTGGCATATCACGCAGCCATTCCCTGTACAGGGAAGGGATGTTCCTCCACTTCAGGCAGATAATTGCCAGATTCCTTAACAGAATGTATTAAAACTTTCTCTTCTGTGTACCTGGCAATGGTTATTGCAGAGCTGGGAACAAGGACTCAGGTCTTGCTGCAGTGCCTCTATTGTTGTTCAGTCAACTGGATTAAACTCTTATCTGATAGCAAAAATAAGAGTTGAGCTTCAAGATGCACGCTCAACTGTGTTTTCACAAAATAACTTCAGTTCTGCCCATGGCCATAATAGTGCAGCTTCACTCTCTATGCAGAACTAGATGTAATGTTTTCCTACTCCACAATCCTCACTCCCACAGCTGTAGGGCTCATTTTATTAACAGGTTTGATAGAACAGAATAAACTATGTGATACTGAGTTGTACTGAGTCTCTAGGCTAACAGCTGGAAAGAGCATCATGTTATTAAGGTATAAAAAGGCCTTGCTTTTTAGGGAATTCAGTTTTATTTGCAGTAGGTTCACCTTAGTTTTCTACTTTATCATCCTAAGGAGAATAGAATTTATTATTAGGGGCTTTTGGCTATGGATAATACATAACTATGTGATGATAGATTGATATATTAAACTAGCATTTGTTACCAGGTAGGGGGAACAAGAAATTATCCTGCTTTGTGGAGGCATCCCAAAAGATCCTAGTCAGGTAAAGCTCCCACTGAAATCAGATAAGATATTAAAACACAGCACCTGCTAAGAATTTCATGAGTATCTCATTATTTACTGGTGTGAAAGAAGAGAGGACATAGCAGTGGTATTCAGTACAGTGATAAAGACAATTCTTGCCCTTTGCAGCTGAAACTCCAGAAGATGAGACACAGATAAATCAAAGCACAGTAGGAAACCTTAAATGAATAAATTCACTTGTATTTGGGCCAGTTTGTCTGCTGGTATAATTTAGCATAGTTGCCTCCTACCAAAGGCAATTCAGCTGTGCTTGTTAAGTAACCTGAGCATCCATTTCATTAGCTGGGGAGGACAAGTTAATAGTGTGGCCTTCACATGAAAAAAAATGTCTTTCAAAATGTTTTGAATAAGCTGAGAACACAGACTTGTAATGTAATAAGGAATTTTGGGGAACAATTGTATCATCAAGGACAATGTAAAAGATAATGAGTAGGTGACAGTCCTGGTTTTACTGGGATAGAATCACAGTCCAGTCATGGTCTGCAGGCCATTAGCAGTTTGGAGTCAGCCAGGGCAGCTGACCCAAGCTGGCTCACAGCTCTATCCCAGCCCATAAATGTCATGCTTAGTATAAAAGGAGAAAGTTTCCTGGGGATGAGGAAAAGTGGTTTTTTGTTCCTTCTGTTCCCAAGGATGGCCTTCCTATTTATTGTGACTGCTGTACTTCTGCTGGGCTGAGTATAAATTTGTATACTTTATATTTGTTTTGCTGTTTCATTAAATCTGTTTTCATTTCAGCTTATGGGTCTTCTCTTCTTTCCTGATTGCCCTTCCCTGCTGGAAAGGGGTCATGGGGTGATAGAACAACTGCTATGGTTAAGCCCTGGTTACAGGCTAAATGTAGACAAGTGAGAGAAGTATTTGTATAGGATACAGATTTGGTTCTAAGATTTGGGCTGAGAGGGTGATAAAGCCCGGAAGTTTAAGAGCAAGTACTGATCTTGGAAAAAATTTAAACAGATGAGTGATACGGTCCACCAAGAAAACTATACTAAGTAGCAGACCCATGAAAAAGCTGAATGGAAGCAACACAAGGGGCTGGAAAAAAGAAGACTCAGCAGCTGGGACCAGGACTGCTGAAGCTGTTGTGCCCATGAATTGAAAGGATGAGGAAGTCTTTCATTATATTTTCTGGGTAAAAGGAGCAGTGAAATATAGACACATAAGGAAAGAAAAATGTAATCCAATGACCCTTAATGAAAGGGAGTGGGGGGAAAGTTGTTAAAAAAAAAAAAAAAAGTGAGGAAGCAGCTGCCGTCCATGGTAATCCTAGTGATCCATGATGCCCTCAAAATTGGTAGCTGGATATGTGAGTAGTAAAGGGCAGGAATGGTGATGAAGAGGGGAAGTTTGGGTTTGTTAGCAGCAGTAGACCCTGTATTTCAGGTGAAAGAATTTAATCTAAGAATATATCTTTAGCAAAAGTGAGATAAATTGTCTCTACCTTCTGTCGTAGAATTCAGCAGACCACTATAACAAAAGTAATGCAATGGCTTATGAAAACCTAAGGAAACTTTTCCTAGACGTGATAGATTGAAGATGAATTTAGAGCAAATATTTACCTGCAGTTATGAATATTGCTATAAGAAGCTGAATCTTTATGCTCACAGTCTGTAGATGAATGTAAAAATGTATGTTTGCTCTTCATCTCTGTCTAGTCTGATCCTCAGGGATACTATCTCGGTACAAGGTTGTTTTCAGAAAACTGACTGAGTGGGGAGGATTTCTGCAGAAATACTACTGTGATATACAGCGGCCAGGGCTAAGAAATTCAGAGACCATTTCTAGACTTCTCTGCTTTTGTTAACTTTACATCCTTTTGATTGTCTACAGAATTACTATATGAAAAATGACAAAAAATTGCTATCTCTAAATCAGTCTTGGAACCACTGTGAAAGAGAAAAGTATTTGCCACATCAGTGGTCTGTTTTCCACATCTGGCAAGTACCTGGCTTTACTGGCTAGCACTTAAATTTATGTACTGAAGTATACTCATCTTCCACTAAATTTTAACATATACATTTTGCAGCTTCTAAATTATACAGTTCTCCATTCCCCAAAAAACACTCCTTCCCCCACTTTCCACTAGCAAAATCTAACACATTGAGCAGAGCCTGAGGATAAGGGGTTTCTAGAAGCTCAGGACTCTTTGGAGTAGAAACTGTGAAATGGGCAAATACAAAGTTAAACTTTCTCATTCAGCAATGATGAAGGACTTAAGTGCCAGTATTATAGTGAGGTGACCATCACATGATGGTAGAAATCTTTATCATTATTCAAACTGGAAACAGTTATGGTACAAATCTGTCATTAACATCAATGGAATAGTCCCTTACTGTAACTGTAGTTGTAGACATCATCCTGTGTTCTCCTATCTGAAATGAGCAGTGATTATGTGAGCTGGATATGCAATCAAGGCTTATATTGCCCACTTAGTGCGAGACATCATGACAATAATTTGCCCTCTCCAGAGGAAGGCCAAATAAGATGTCCCAGCACGCTCTGTGGCAGCAAATGGTGGCCTAAGCATCAAGGACTGTGTTGGTCTGCAATATAATTCTTATCAGTTTTAAGAGGTTATATCAAGCAATTTTGGCTCTGAGAGTTTTCTCATCTATTATAAAAGCTAGCATGCTCCAGCACAGCTTCTTGAGTGCCTTTCCCTCGGCTGTAGCAGATGTGCTCTTCATCCCCTTTGACTGTTATCCCTTTCTCATCTCTGCTCTTCTATTTTTCTCCATTTCTTTTTTTCAGCAATGTCTCAACTGGCTTCCTATTCAAATTTCAGTGCTGACATGATATTTATCACATATTCTTTCTGGTTATAGGACTTCCCATTCATCTTCAACCTCCACAATCAGATAAAAGGTCCTCAGAAAGAAGCTGCCTTTTGCTCCATGTTTGTTGAAACACAGTGTAATGACTTTTTTTTTTTTTTCCATTTGACTCTATTATGAGCAATATAAACAAAAGTAACGCACAACAGCTATTCTGGACATCACGTATTGGCCCATATCAAGCACTGATACATATTTACTTTGTATTAAAGTTTAGAACCTTCACAGCCAAAAGATTATCTGAGCTGGTTCCAGCTTACTCTTTCATGTTCTCAAGTCTGCTGATAATCTTTCAGCTAAGAAAAATAAAATCCTTTCCCACCTGAGTACACACAGTTTAAGCAAGAAAGGAATTAGAAACATCCAGTTGCTTAACTGCTGCCTTTTAATTCTCTTCTCTCTGCTTGGACTTTGTGTCAGGTAATCAGTGTCTATCAAGAATACACTGCAGCAGAGGTAGCTCTGCGGAGCAGCCCAGTAAGAATGGTGGCTGGAATGGAAGCACAACAGAGGGGTTTTTTTTAATAGTTACTAGTGCATATTCAGAATTATCCATCCCAGGTGTTAAGCTGATAAGAAACAGGTCTGACTAGAATCCTGGGGTTTGACTTTTGATGATTTTTTTTTTTTTAAAAAGGATTAAAAGAAAGAATGAACAGAAGCCAGAAAGCTTGTATTGTGAAACATTCCTGGTGGAGTCAGAGGCATTTTACCCCATGGCTTGCACTCTTCCCTTAACAGCAGAGCTCTGTAGCTTTTTCTCAAACTGCACTGCCACATGCTTTGCCATGGTATGCTCTATCTCCTTGCCACACACCCTAGAAATTGCCATAACATGCAATGAAAGGAGTCCTGCTGTGACAAGTCATATGACTTCTTGCATGCTGGAGCTATGAGCTTCTCAGCTATGGGGCTTTTGTGAAGCAGTAACTTCTTTTTTTCCTGCTGTGTAGTTATATTCTGTACTAATTTTCTTCTTGGAGACTGAAGCTGACTGGAACAGTTCTTGTAGCTTCTGTCTAACTGAGAAAGAGCAGGGATTCATTAATCATGGCACAACCTGTTAATCCACAAAAAGGCATGAGGTACTCTAGTCTAGCTCCTGGTCTAGGCAGTAATTCTGATGTCAAAATGCTTGGAACTGGTACACTTCCCAGCAGTAGTGTGAAACCTGGATCTTTAACTTACGGCTCCTGCCCTGCCTTCTCATTTGCTGACAGGCAAGCATTAGAAGTGCTTTGAAAGATGTGCTGTGCTTTGAAGGATGTGGTGCACTTTGAAGGAGCAGCAGAAACTGGTGATGAGCTTATGAGGAAGTCGCATCCAGCCCTCCTCTGCCCTAGAGAC
Organism: Megaceryle maxima; assembly: GCA_024605025.1. Classification (NCBI taxonomy): domain Eukaryota; kingdom Metazoa; phylum Chordata; class Aves; order Coraciiformes; family Cerylidae; genus Megaceryle; species Megaceryle maxima. The sequence goes on from JANHGN010011359.1 coordinate 32,245, forward strand.
GTTTTTTGCAAAAGCAGATCCTTTGTAGGAAGCAAGAAAAAAATAGTAAGGGCATAAATGGGGAAATCCTGCGGGCTTCAATGCTACCACAGTGTCAAGCATCTGGGAAAGGGCTGGGAATGAGCTGCAGAGCTGTACTCTGCCTGTAAAGGGGTGCATTCCTCCTCAATATGCATGAGCAGCAGTAACAATTCCACAGGACTGCCAACAGGAAAGAGTGTGAATGTGAAATGAAATTTAACAACTCCCTCTGCCCTTTAAACTGCACTTAGAAAATTAAATGCAGAATCAGAGATCATAAAAAAAAAAAAAAAAGTTCTCTTAAAAAGAATAGCATTTCTACTTTCTCTGAGTAGTTTCTTTACTGTGTTTTTAAGAATTGATCAGGCACACTCATTTCTACTGTATGTTAGCAGAAAATCGTTGGTCATCCATTAGTCTCCTGCTGTGTTTCAATTGCAAAGATATGACTGAAAGCTGGTATTAACTGTGACAGAGGGGCTTAAGTACCATATAGGCTTCAATATTGTATAAAAGACACAAGTCAATAAGGCTTTTCAACAGGAGTTTAATGTCATTAATTGGCATTCTCCTAGCATGTAGAGTTTGTAGCAGGCACAGCTCAGGTTCCTATGGAAAGAGATTGTCTCAGCACCCCAGAAGGCTCTGCTCTATCAGGAGTGGACATACTAGGCATGGGAGAGGGAACACAACAGGGAAAATCAGAGTGATTTTTCTGAGGTCTGTGGTGGATGCTGTTATACAAACCAGCTTTCTCTGTGCATGCTTTAATGCCCTGCTCAGGAACAAAAATACTATCATATCTTTTAGCACTTACCTGTATAGACTGGGTTGCATTGAACAGCTACTTTAATATTATGGGAAAGAAGAAAGGAAAAAGTCAGAGAGAACCCATCCTTAACAATAAAAAACAAAAACAAAAAACAAACCAACCAAACAAAAAAGACTCCAAAACCAAGACACAAGGAGAAATACAAAGCAAAAACAACCCAAAAAGTTCTTTTGAAGCTGCTACTAGAAGAGTGTACAGGCACACATCACATTAATTTTCTTTAAAGTCAATAGTTTATTTTTCAGTGATGTTTCCACTTAAGCATGCTGAATTTGAGAACAACCAAAGGCGTGCCTTTTTGCCTGGGAGAGAAGGCAGTCTTGTGGGAGAAGAGATTTGCTTGTGTTATGTATGTTACATCTCCTGTATAATGTCCAAGCAAGGGAGTGAGTCTGCATAGTGACAACAGTTAGTCAAGGAGACATACAGGAATGAACACAGTACTTGTCTTCATGCAAACAATATAAAACCCATTTTATATTTATCATGGATATGTTCCTTCCCTTCTCCACCAAAGAAAAAGCATTGAAAACCTGCCCATCCAGGCACATTACTGAGCCTGGGCTGCAAGCATGAGTAACTTTTTTATAGTAGAAACAAGAAAAGTAAAGTTTTCTTTTTACAGTCCACTGAATGGTAAGAAGAGACACCCTGTCATGGAACAATAAATTCAAACTAAATCCTGAGGCTGGAAAAAAAGATTTTATCTTTCCTTGTGTAATTCTTTAAGCAACTTTTAAATTTCCCTGGAGTATTTTAAGCTACAGCTAACACATTATTCCATACTGTATTTGCCTGTAGAATACTATATTTTGTATCATCTTTTCATTTCTGTAATTCCAATTCTGCTGTAATATAGAAATACCTTTTAATCAAGACTGGGTTATTGTCTGTATAAACCTTACTCATGGGCAGGTCTTGCATCCCTGAGAAGCTCATCTGTAGGTGGTCATTAGCAAAGGGTGCTCAGACTGTCTTAAGTATGAACCCCAAATCCCCAGGTGCATTGTGTTTCCCTGTTAGTGAGTTATACAGCTGGGTAGTCCTAAAACCAAGGCAGTTTTCATTCCTCCATGTCACTCCCTCCTTTTGTGGTAGCCCTGCTTGGAAATAACTTGGGTATCAGCCTGGGAACAAGTTTTCAGCTTCTTGGAAAGCCACCACTGGAACCTGGTAAGGATTTCCTCTCATGCAGCTGTCATTTACAGTGAATCCCAGGGATCAAATACGTTCTGCAGAGGCACTGCACCACATCTCATTTACAGCTTTCCCTTCTCCAGAACACTGACCTGGGTTAAGTGAGCAATGAAATATTGAAGAAAACATTAAAAGAAAAAATAATAAAAATCAGTGGAATTATTAACTACTCAAAAGCAGCAAAGCAATAGGAAGCTTTTTTGACTATTTTTCAATATATGTAACAAAATATTATTGAGAGGAAAGAATATAATCAATACTGAGTAGCATTATAGCTGGCTGTGAAGCAATTTAATGCTCAAAATGGTTTAAGGTGACAGGAAAAGTCAATGCAGTCTTAAATTAAAGGTGAGGAAAGTCAATGAAAAGTCAAAGCTGGTTAGGATTCCATGAAGTAATAGAGGCTAAAGCTCTCTGGTATGTATCGAGTGCCTCAGTAACCTTACCATATCACTGTAGCTCTATGTTTTACATGTTCATTCACAGGAGTAATTTGGTATATGTCTGTTATCAGTTTGAACCATTAAAACATTTGAATTCATTTGGTTATTCCAAGGAGGATTTGCAAAAGGGAGAAGTCTGTTGGTTTTAATCTTTTTTGTTTAAGGGATAAAAAGGTACCTTTTTCTCTCTGGCTTTTAATTTTACTTTAGAACAGTACTTTTCCCTGAAAAAAACCTACAAACTAAACTCACTGGAGAATAAACAGGACTATAACATCACCAGTGTCTGGTACCTTTGTTTAAATAAGGGGAAGATATTTTTTACTTGCAGTTTTAGCTTAAATTGGGGCTTTGCTTTCTGATATTAAAACAAATGTTAAGGAGAAAAGTCTGCTACATTCTAGCAACACCTCTACCTTTAATTCCCTGGGGTTTAGACACCCTCTGATAAACTGAGAAAGCACAACCTAATGCTGCTCTTATTTCTTAAACAAAAAGAATCCCATGTCTCTGAATTCTGTTACACTACTCAAAAATATGGGTATTCAACAACACTGGTGTGCTGTGGAAAGGCTCTGCTGCTGAGTCCTTGAATTCTCATACTCTTACTAGAGTAGGCTGACCAGAAGAGACTGAAAATGTCATGGCCAATGTGTTATGATTTCTAACTTGAATAGCTGTTGAGATTTCAACATTTCTTAAACTTTTACCAGTTCATAGAAGAACTACCTCTGGGTTTTGCTAGGAATGAGGAAGAACCATACTGATGGGGAGCTTTTGGTTCTAGATCTTTGGTTGCTCAAAGTGATGGTTTTGTACCTTCACTTCTGATGATGATGGACTATCAAGTTATGTGTCAAGATACCTTTTAGTGTTCAGTCAGAGATGACCTGGAAAGCCTGTTTTGTCTGTCTTGCAATTCCCAGTACATGAGACATTAGGCAGGGCTTTCTCTTGCTTTTAGCATCTTCCAGGTGTGTAACAATCTAAAGGAACTTGTATCTCTTACACCCAGTGATTCCAGAGGGCAGGTCACTGTTTCAGTGCAGGCTTTGCTCACTTGATGCTTAACACTTACTCTACTGGTAGAACAACTGTGCTAGTTAAAAAAAAAATATATATTCTCTGCTAAAATACTGTTTAACAAAGCTGCTTTATGTAGGCACAATCTGCAGCATGAAGGCATGCAAATCTGCCCTCAACCTCCAGGACCAATAGGTGGTATTTCAAAACACAGCACTTTGTGACATGAAATGACAGTAAATCCACACTAAAGTATGCATGGTGTCTTTCCCTCTCTTCAGACAACTGAAATTGCTGATGAGTAGGGGAGATTGAAATTTCTGCCATCACAGAATACAGATAATTAGGCAAAGCAGTCATCTTACTGGGCAGAAATTTTGGGGCTGCCAATGTTCAGTTTCAGTTTACAAACAATTTCCTGCACCACAAGAGCAGGAGATAAAAAAAAAAAAAAGAGTAACAGATCTAACCTTTCACTGTAGTCTTGCCAACTTTGCTGACGCTTCTGACTGACATGGTTGGAAGTGCAACTGCAAATGATGTCTGCTTTTATTCCAGCAGAGTCAAAGAGCTCTGTGAAGTGTTTGTTTGTCTAATCCTCTGTAGGAAGACTTCAAGACTCAGTTTTCTTGCCAATTGTTTTTCCATTATTTAGTTGATTGTTAACAAGAGTACACACAGGGAAGACAATGGGCCACTGTCAGGTCATAAGCACTGATCTCTGTTCACTTTTCGTGTAGTGGAATATAGGGATGATGTTTGAAGTCCATTTTAGTGGTGACATTTCACTCTAACAAAGAAATGCATACTGCATACCTAGCAGAAAGTAACTTAAGAAGCCACAGCCAGCAGACTGGATTCACTGGTGCCAGTTATATGAAAGGCCCTATTTAAAATGACTTACCCCTACCTACTTTTTTCTACAGCAAAATCAAATCCAGCCTTTCCTCTGATTTTAGTTAGTTCATCTGCAGACTCATGGTGGTATTTATGCATAGGACACCAGCCCAGCTGACTTGTTTCTGAGACTGAAGCACTATTAAATACAGTGTGGCACCCTCTCTGATTACTCTGATCACTTTTACAAACATGACATTTGCATGGGAAGTTTTACGCAGTCTTACATACCACATTCACAGCTGACCCTACTGGCTTCTCAAAGCTCAGGATGCCTTTGGTCTGGGGATGGCTGTGGTCACAGATATCATGCCAGAAATGTGACATTAAGCCTGTCTGTCCTAGATTGTGTTTCCTCACTACTCCAAAGGCAGAGAGAGGATCCAGGGGCTGGAAGGCATTTTCAGTGAGCTTCAGACTGACTGTTACTGCATAGCCTCTTGCACCAGCCTATGCTTTTGCCACATCCAGACTAGACAGCAGAGCATGGAGCGATGTTTCAGTGAGCATCTGTGCCAGTGGTATCAGTGACACCTAGTTGTGGCTTCACTGAGAGTTTCGTCTTGCTCTCTTTCCTCTTTTAGAAAGAATCCCTTGCACCCCTCTTGTGAACCCGTGAACTTTTTCTTGTGTCAGTATCCAGCAGATTTGGCCTTGTGAAAAATAATTGGGGCTAGCAAAGCTGATTACCAAAGTTTTTAGCAATTGTAGTTGCTTAAGGGAGGAAATAGAAACTGTAGAGGAAGGACATGCCAATTTTAATGAGATACTGCTGCACAAAACACAGTTTTGCAGGTATTTTGACATTCATGGGTTTTTGAAGAGTCAGGCCCACCCTTCTGCTAGTATTGTTTGCGTTTAACCTTGCATTCATAATCAAACTAAAATTGAATGAGATTTCAGTCCACAAATCCATCACATACACATGCTGTTCTAATCTTACTCGCACACCGAGGGAATTTGTTTCTCTAGCTAAATCCCTAACACAACATTACACAGATAACTTGACAGCTTGTGTAACAAGCACAATTTGGGCTGGTGAATTTGTATGGGGAGTGTGGAGAAAAAGAATAAAATAAGAAGTAGGTTCATATAGGAGGGAAAAGAGTGCCATGAATTATTCTGCTGTATAAATATTTCCTTCAGCTGCAAGTGTGCCAGTGTGGAAAGAGATGAAGCACTGAGATTAACCTGAAAAACAGAGTAGTGCTTAGTTCTTAAAGGGAAACCCACGTGAGATGCTCTCAGTCCTTATGTACTCCTGCTTACCTCACTGATATATTTCCCTCAGACTTCAGAATAAGTAAGCTTGGTCACAGCAGAGTTTTTTGGTTTTGTTGTTTTGTTTTGTTTTGTTTTTTTTTTAATTATGGTTGCATATTATTTTATTATATTTTATTATGGCCTTACTCAGTTTCTCTGCTCCTCCTAAGGGCCTGAACCAGCAGCTGCAGCAAAAACACACAGCATTTCCCAAGACCTCCAAAGACCTTCTCCTTTCACGTGAAAAAAACACCTTAAGAAGCATAGCACAGAACCAAAGCTTTTATGGTCCAAATACTGGATTTAGCCATCACCAATGATGCTGTCATGCAGTCCCTTCCTTCTCCCTGGGCTGTAGCCTGCTGAAACGTCAGAAAGACAGTATCTTGAAGTGTGGAAACCACAAGCCACTGAATCATTCAGTGAAAACATCTTATTAACCTGACTCATAAACTCACAGAATAGCTTAGGTAGGAAGGGAATTTACTGCTCAGTGAAGACCTAATTAGAGTAGGCTGCTCAACACTTGTTGAGTTTTAGATTTCTCCAAAGATGAATGTTCCATAAGCTCTCCAGACAACTTATTCCAATATTTGATCATTGTCACGGTGAAATTTTTCTTTATATCTAAGAGTTGTTTCCCGAATTTCATATTGGGTCAGTTGCCCTCTGATCCTGTCCCTTCTCACCTCTAAAAAGAGCCCATCCTCTTTGCACCCTCCCATTAAGCAGTTGCAGACAGCAATAAGACTTCCTTTGAGCTTTTTCTGCCTCAGGCTGAACGAGTGCAGCCCTCAACCTCTTTTCCTATATTACATGTTCCAGCCCCTGACCATCTTTGCGACCTGTCCATTGACACTCTCCAGTCTGTCAATGCCTTTCTTTAGCTAGGAAACCATACATTAGAATCACAAATAAGTCCTTGATGAAAGGACTCATCCATTAAGGAATAAAGAGATTTCAGCAGGAACTTTGGGTCCCTGTTAAAATTTTCTTTAGTCTTAATGAGGACAGACCCATCTTAGCAGTAAGATCTTTACAGGTTAAGATGAATCTTTGTCACTTTGGAGTATAGACTTTCAAGAAACACCTACCTTATCCATTAATTCTCACTCGGAGCTGCAATTAGGGCCTTAATATAAAGTTTAATATAAAGATGAATGTAACCCACATCAATTCACTGAAGCTGTTTCACTAATCCTCTTATGTCAATCAGTCCTTCTTCCTCAGGGGACACAACATGCATGCAGAGCTCCATTATCTCTGTTCTTCCAAGTTTAAGTGAGGTAACCTATCCACAGATGAGGGCAGAGTCTTTTCCAGTCACAATTTACTGAACTGACTAGAAGGGTCTTGATGCAGCATGCATGCTGTGTCTACTTTTGTAAGGCACAGGTTGATTTTGAAGGGTACTTATTCAGAGGATGCAATTTTGACTTTTCTCAGTAATACCATCACCAATTCCATCAATGTCAGCTTACATGCAAGCAGCAAGGTCGCTGTTACGTGTTACATCTTCAGAAGCAGAAAAAGATGTAGGCATTACCTCTGAGAGTCTTGGCACAGCTTGGAGCTGACCAAACATCTGTTTCACCCTTGGTAAACTGTGCTTGTTAGTTCATATTTGGTTTTCCTGACCTTTACTTTTACACTGCATTCTGTAAATCACAACGGTTTTAACATGCCCTTTGTCTCCTTTTATGTAAAAAACTCTCTCTGAAGAAACATTTTTCTTTTTAATTTTGAGGGCACTTTGAAAGACTTCCCCTGAAGCACTCTAGACCACAGCAGTGCCTCAGGACAGCTCTAAGCTCTCTGTTTCCCTTTATGAATTCAACAAAAAGGGATTTTGATTCTAATTTAAAAGGTTAAACCACCAGTAACAAACAATTATCTATCATGGTTCCCATTTCAGGATGAAGTATGTTTGACACAGCTTAAAAGAATGGTGCCCATTTCTTGCCCTATATATCTATTTCTATCTTAATTCCATTTTAAAATAGTTTGTTTCTCCAGTAGAAAAGATGGTTTAATCTGAGATAACACAGACAGAACTGGTTCCTATTTTTCTTTTTTTTTTTTTTTTTTTTTTATCATTTGCCAGCTACATTCAGTAATTCCAGTGCTGCTTTCTGCATTGATCTCATATCTATTAGGAATTTTCTATGTACTTGTATTCAAAGGCTGGCTGGTGGATTCAGTACAACTTCTTTTTTTTTTTTTTTTCCTGGCATTATGTGAAAGGCAACAACTTTAGTTCACAGCGTGGTGATTTTAATTGCTAGCAGCTCAGGTAACATGAGAGCTGACCCAATGGGTAACCAGAGTGGTTTGGCATTTGTGATGGAGAGGAGATGGCAATTACTTTATTCAGAGGATCAGCATGTTTCCTGCTGCCTTGGATGCTTTCTGGGATTTTAAATGCAAAACAATTAACATAATATTATTTGCTTTATCACTGCATCTAACCATCACTGACAGGAAATGGCATATGGCAAATCTAGGGGTTTTGTGTGGTTTGTACCATGTAGATATCATGCGCTGGGGGTTTAGGACCCTGATGCTATAGAGAAATTTTGCTGATTTTACCCAAATGTCTCTTGGAACATGTCCATTGGGGAAAGAAAAAAAGAAAGAATCTGTATGACCATTTGTTGAGTATGGAGGAAGTAATGGAGAGAAGGGCACAGTTTGGTCCCTCTTAGGTCTCTTCCCTGCCCTGTGATGTACTGACACGAAACAGGTTCTGTGACAGATGCATAAGATCATGAGGAGGGCATACAGATGAGCCCACAAGAGCTGTAAATGTCAAAGAATGACACCGCAGCACTGAATGCCCCCTAGTGATTATGTGTAACACACCTCCAGTTATACAAAGGCCTCTTGATCATCTTTTCAACAGCAAACTTTTGGGCACCTGGAGTCTTATGGAAGATGATTAAATCTTCATTGTTAACAAAATGCAACTGACTTACGTGTTTGTTGGCTACCTTGGCTAACTGCTGCACAGAGAAGCAGACACTCATGTCCACTGGCATGCTGTAGACCAGGCTGAGTTATGTAAATAAGCATCAATGTATAATTTACATTGAAGAAAAAAACCAACAGATTATTTATCTGGAGTCTTCTTTCCCTTCCGACTATGCCTTGTTACGCTCACGAAATGAGGTCCTGCTACTAGCTATGTGGCAATGCTGCGTACACATTCAGCTTTTAAAATTAGTTACATCAAGGCAGAATCCGGTTAAGTCTTGGGAAAGGAGAAGGGACTCTGCAACAAAGACAGAATGAAGAAAGGTCTTGGAAGCTATCAGGGTACAGACCGAGCATTTTGGGAACAGTCTCAGCCCAATCACCACCTATGACTGTGTCTAAAAGAACAAGAAATTCACTTTGCAACAAACTGTTGGCAAAATACAATTTGATCCACTGCATCTTAGCTCATGGCAGAGGTACTTGGAGCTGAATAACAGTATGAGTGCCACATGAACGCTGACATAATCATTCTCACCTTTAAGGAGTTATTATGCCTACATCAGCTTACAGAGAAGTGAGAGGCAGGGAGAGTAAGTGATTTGTCCAAGGTCACAGTCAGAAACTATGACATGGGTAGGAACTCAATCCTGATCTATTGAAATCAAGTTCTGGATTTGAACTGCAAGATCACCCTTCCTTCATTTTATGGACAGCAGTTAGAAGACTTAGTGAAGTGAAAATAGTTTAATAATCCTGGCCAACATGCCTCAAATACAAAGCTGTTGTATATAAATACCTCTCAGATATCACTGCACATCTCTGTCTGTCCTTCATTCCTTTTGCTGGCTCAGCAAGTTGTCACATAAAATTAGACTGAGAAGTTAACACATTAAACTTTTATTGATCTCAATAAGTTACAGTCAAATACGACCAGTGTCTTAATGAAGAGAAATAAAAGGCCGTCTACAATGCTCATACAGTAACTGTGATACAGTACAAAAATAAGTTATTTATTAGAACAGGATAAAAAAGAAAAAAGTCTTTAACTCTTACAATACCAAATAACTAGGGTCAAGATACAAGATTATCCTTTTTCTGTTCTACTTGTTAGACATCCCAAAAAACTAGTACATGCTCTGTTATCACTATAAAAATCCTTGCCTAAAGTGACTTACTTCTAACAGAAGTTATTTTAGCTCTAAACTAGCAACATTAAACAGACAGCAATCACTGTTTTGTCCTTTCCTTGGATAGGATATAAAACATGGGACTAAAATTAGCTTTATAGAAAGAAGCACTTTTTTAAAGTGGAAAACCCTTCTTCACTTTGCTTCCCCAGGAAGCCTATCCTTGCCCTCTCTGCAAACACTAGCAGAGAAGAAAAGTCTTAGACTCTGCAGGTGAAATCTTTACTTTCCTCAAGATAATGGTAAAATATTGATCAATTTAAGGCTGTTGTTTCACTTCTGCAAGTGAAATTTAGTGAGAAACAAGAGAAAAGCAGCTCATAATGAAGATCTATACAATTCCCAGTCTATAGCTTCTGCATTTGGATGGCCATCTACTGAAGCTACATGTTTTTTACAGCTGCTTTGTGTCACTTACAGTGAGAAACATATCACAGACAAGGAAACTCCTAAAAGTCCTTAGATGTCCTTGCTTTGATCTATCAAAAACTTTGGAGCTAGGAGTGATGTGGCTCTTACTGACCTGCAAACTCCTGAAGAGAGAAAGCCTGGGGGTAAGGCAGGATAATTCTTCTTCAGCCCCTGAACCTTATCAGAAAGACAGATTAATTTCTATTTTATAAATGCTCAATTTAGTTCAGAGAAGACATGGCCTAAGGGACATCCTGATGACACTCAGTTTTATGTTTCTACCTCAGAAAGCTGGGTGAATGTGTTTGAGTAGCTCAGGAAACCTCTTGGTGAACTGGATGAGAATGAAGTTTCAGTAGGGTAACCAAGAATTTGGGGAAGTGTAAAAAGAACATGAAAAAAAAGGGTACTGTTTTATACTGCAGTCAGAAATCATAGTTGCAGTCAGTCTTTTGCAAGTTCTCCTAGCACTAAGAATTCAGGTCTTGATCCTCAGAACCACAGATTTCAGTGAGAAGTGGGGACATGGTTGGCTTTGGAGAGCCCATTCTCTCCTGGCAGGTACAAAACATGTTCTTGCTTGGAGACCCTCACCACAGAGTGACAAGTTTCCCTAACAAATGCACCTTGGAGATATCAGTAGTGAAGGTGTCTTGGTGTCCTTTAAGCTTCCTCTTGGCAACTCTTGCCCTGCTTGTGCATTATTTAAACTAAAACTATCAATCCCAGTGGCTCTTCTTGAATGGATGCCTCCACTAAACCCTTTCAGATTTCCATTTCCCTCAGCCCTAAAGAAAGAAGATGAGTGAACAACCCTTTGTCATTCCTGCTGACAGCGGAGATGTCAGAACAAATAAAAGATATCTTCATGCAACTGAGTCATTTAAACTTTAATAAACTTTTTGTCTCAGCCCTTCCCTTTTGCTGACCCCATCCGCAGCAGCCAGCAGAGGGGTTCTCAGCCAGCATTGCTGCCAGCACGCAGGGGGACTCCTGCACCTCTGCCACACAAAGCTACTGCCCAGCTGAAACTCCCACTGCAGTGCATCAGCAGGATTCTGTGAGGGCCACAGTCACAATGATAAAGATCCAAAAAGAATAAAACAAAGAAGTGTAAAAATAAGAGATTAACAGATGAATGGGAAGCAAGTTGAAATGCCTTCCTTCACACCAGTACATCACTGCATCGCACTTCAGCAAAACTGTTTTGGGCTCAGGTCACCATCATCAAAAATAGACCCTGGCCTATATCTGGCAAATAAAGGGGAACAGAAAAAAAAGTATTACTCTGTCAGGGCAGCCTTCTGTCCTAGAGGCTGTGAAATGTCTTTCTTATTGAATAACTAGATACCAAATTAAGTCTAAACTCATAAATTTACGGTAGCATCCATGTTAAACAAAAATCTTCTTCTGTAAGATACTTCTGTAGACACAGAGAAACTTCTAGATTGCAAACATTCCTCAACAGAAGACACCTGTCAAGAAAACCTTGCTGATAACAGAGAATATTCTTCTAACTACACTAAAAATCCTGTGACCAGTAGAAAAGTTTAAGACAGGCATTTGGAAATGCAGCCATCTAGGCAGTAGGAAAGAGTCATAGGGAAATAAGAACATGAATCTGACAAAAGCCTTTCTTGCCCCGAGTCCTGCTTGCTTTGAAATTGCACTTTGTATTATTCATAACTGCAAAGCTGAAGTCAGATTACTGCCACTTTTTAGTAAACCTGGTGCTGACAACTGTCAGTATCTCATTGATCTTTGAGATAGTTTATAGTTTATCTCTAGAAATTTACCTCTGGATGTAAGTGCCTCAGTGTCAATCTCAGCTCCTTTTATAAAGGAAAAAAAAAAGGCAGCCACAAGGTCCAACCCTAATGGTCATTTGGAAATTTGAAAATGTAGCACAAATACCTCCTTATTACCAGGCTTAGGAATCAGGTAGTAAATATAATAAATCTATCTAATCTTTCATTCCATCTTGTGAGTTTCAAGCCTGTTTCATATTATTTGGAGTCTGAGCATGACCTTTGAATGCTTGGGGATGGGCAATAATAAAGTTTTCTTGTCTTCTTTGACAAAAGGTAGTGCCCTTTTGTCTTTTTTGGTTTTCTTAGGGTAATTTCTCTTCCAAGCTGGCAGCCTGTCCTTGGTCCATGAGGCATTTAATGCAACAATTATACTAAAAAGAACCAGGAAGTCTGGGCAATTGCACTGGAGATATCCATTTTCCTTCTGAATGCATTTCTCCTCTCTTCTTACAGTTTCCTTCTTCTGGTAGTCACACAGCTCTGCTTACACATGAAGCCTGGCTGGGATAAACGCCTGGTTCTGCTGTGGTGTGGGAGCTTGACCTCATTTCATTACTTCTGTTTCTGCTCTCCCCTTTTGCCCCCACCCCCCCCCCCCCCTCCCCCCCCCCCTCCCCTCCCCCCCCCCCTCTCTCTCTCCCTTCCTCATGTCTATCGATTCTTGTTTGTGTTCCTCCAT
>JANHGN010011359.1:44994-85306 GCA_024605025.1 Megaceryle maxima
CGGGTTGGGTACAAACCCGGTTTCTGCTTGGGGGTGGGGGTTTCCCCCCCTTTCTTTTCTCCGTTTTTTGCTCCCCCCCTTTCCCCCCCCCCCCCCCCCCTTCACTTGTATGGATCCTTGCTCCAGGGCTGTGTAACACTTTCCCTTTGGGAGTGTTTTACATGACTCTCAAAAAAGCATCTAAACTATTTTGTGAGCCTACCTCATAGAACAACGGATGACTTAGCCAATACTGGACACACCATCTTAAAATTAGGATCAGGAGAGTCTGACATTTATTGTTAGCTAAAACTGATAGCTGTGATCCTGGATATTCATGTTTAAATTTATTGCTGCTTATATTTTTGTTGTCGGTTTCATACATTTGGATGACACATATTTACCAGAATAGGAATTTATCCAACCAAATAATGGCAGAGTTAGTCATAAACTTTCAGAGAGGAACTGATGAATTCCTGACACCATGGGCACAGGCAGACCACCTACTGGCAGTTCAGGAATTGATTGCCTTCAGATAATGATGCCTGCTCATTTTTTCAGTAATGAAGTGCAGTTTTCCCTTTATTTTCTGGTGCACTTTCTGCCATGAAGATATTGAATGTAATCTTCCTTTCTGATAGTTGCATCAAATTGCATCAAATTCATTAACACTTTGTATAATTCAGTGTCTTTCAACATTTGTATTGAAGCTACTTTCCAAAATACTTTTCCTCAAATCTGGAGGCATTTTCATCTTTATACTGCGTCATATGCTGTCTTCAACACTGTACAGATGCTGCTTATTAGGGTTTTTTTAACATTTTCTGTTACTTGGAGGACTTTCCAGTTCTTTTTGCAGCTGTAACTGAAAAACTAGAAACTAAGCAAATATTTGGTCAACTAGTAATGATGTTGTCCATTAACTGTAATGATGAGGAGAAAGTCTGCCTCCTCATTTCTTGTGAAAAATATGATGACTTTTGGTAATAGAAAGTAGAAAGTAAAGCCTTATTCAGTATATATTTTTTTTTTTTTTTATCATCTCTGAGCAGATGTTCAAGCTTCCTCACTTTTTACATGCATTAGCTGATTCCTCTGGAGTAAGAAAAATAGTAAGTCTCCTTGGTGTCATGTGTGCATCATGCTGACTACAATCAGGAAAACTTAATACAGATGGTTTGTAGCACTCATGCTAACTGTGGTCAATTGGAGTAAATAAAATCAAGTTCAGTTCTTTCAGAAGTTATTCCTTGATAGGGGCTTGTGTCAAAGCAGAATAGGAGAGAAATCAGAATGACCAAAAAGACAAATCAAAACAGACAATAAATAATTTTTAAAAATTTTTAAATATATAAATAGATAAAAGAAGGAAAGATAAGATTTTTTTCATCTCCATGCTTATCAGCTCCAAAGAATAGCCTGTCCCCCTGGCACTTGAGCTGCAAAAATCTCTACTGCAGTGGAAAGGTTATTGCACATGCAGGATGTCAAACTGACAGTGTGGTCTTGATGCAGGGGCTCTGGCAATCTTCAAAGCAACAGTGATGGATGGACTGTTGACTATTGATGACAGAAAGAAAATAACAAGAAGATATGGCAGAAAGCAGCAGTTGAGGTTTATGATGACAGAAGCTGCAGAAGTAAAGATATCTCTCTCCTGTATGTCATGAATAAACAGGAATAAGACTGCTAATTCCATGGGACATGTTAATATGGAATGCTTATGCAGTGTCTTCAATCTACATATACAAACTCTGTGTAAATATATGCCAGCATAAATCAGATGAACTTTGGATTTCTGGATTGAAGTTTTGAGTGTGCATTTCATTTCCTGACAAAAAATCAGCTTTGAGGGAAAGCAGATGTTTTCCATGAATGTTGCTGTTTTACTAGAAAGTCATTTTTGTTAAAACAATGGAGAAACATCAGAAACTTCTCAGGACTCTTGCAAGAAATAGGCCAGGGAAAAAAATATTCTGAAGATTCATTTTTTTGTAGTGTACAGGGAAACAGCTTGATGAAAACATACACATTTGTGTAGAGGGGAGATGCAATAGAAGCAAAGCAAGTTTGCATCCAGGTTCATTTGTTTTTCTTTTCCCAAGATTTCCAATTATTTCACGTGTATTAATACTTGCAACACTGGAATAAGAACACCTCTGTAGGTATTGTATCTGCATTATAGCCTTGGAGTTTTATCAGAACTATTGTGCAATTTTTTCAAAACTTTGAGTGAAGGGGAAGGTGAAGCCAGACAAGTTTTCCTTACACCAGCATGTTATATTTTTCCTCCACTGCATTGCAGTATAGCAACTGCTTTGAGTTGGCAGAATGACATTTCATTACCTAGACATATGGGAATTCATTTAAAAAATAGCTAAAGAATGAAAGTATCCATTAATAGTAATAGTTGAGCATTAATTCCCATTGACTGAAGTTTTTTACTAAGTAGTGTGAGTATGAACTGCATATAAATCCATGAAGACTACCTGCCTAAACTAATCATATGAAGGAGCTTCTGACCTATGTTTTTTGATTACTAAGTTGGGATTTAGACTTTTTGTTCTACCTCTAAATAGAAAAATGACATTTCTTGCCATGATGAGATATCCCTGTTGTATCTGCAGAAGCAGCACAGGTCTCTGACAACCAGATTGCAGGAATTTCACTTTTCTGTGTAAAATCTTGAGAAGGAGATGCTCCATCTCGGGGAACTCTTTTAAAGGGAGCTGAGGGACCAGCATTTCAGGTGTTTTGAAGGGCAGGGAAGAAGAATTTATTTCCCTAGCTAAAAGCAAATCCTCTCACTCTTTTCAAATGTGTCTAGGGGGCAGGGAAAGGAAAGGTGATATTTAAAAAGGAAATAGGTCTTTTGTAGAATGATTGTCTAGCAAGACAAGAATTGTACAAAATTATTAATAAATGAAAAAACCACATTTTCTGCACATCTGCCATGAATTTGCATAATGCTATCTTAACTAGTGTTCAAATCAAAGCTAGTTCAAGTAAATATAAAAGTCCCTGATTTAATTAATTACAAATTTCAGAGACGAGAATGGCTAAGCAGCAAGTATTTGCAGGTTTACTTTGCAAGCAAATTGTAGTGTGGTGAAAAATATTCTATTCATGCACAGTTGTGTTATCATAATTACCAAAATGGCTCAATATCATTTTCGTTATTAAGGCACTAATGAACTTTTAAATGCATGCTGAGTCCCAATGATATTACAGATTTACTTGCAGGATGAGTGAAAACCTTTTGTATGTTTGCTTTTCCCAAAGTAGAAATGTTAATACTTTAAGGAAGAATTCATATAAATTGACTTTATCTAAAATGAAGGCATTTAGCCTAAGCTAGTCACTTCGGTGCCATACAAAATCAATGGAAACAGACAGAAATCCCAGATGTAATTTATAAGTAAATGAAAATCTAAGAAAAGGGAGACCAAAACAGACCACTTAGTCCTGTACTGTCTCCAGAAGAGGTCAGCATAACATGTCAAGTGGAAAGCACCAGAACAGCTCAAGCAGGTAGTCAGACTCCACCACAATCTTCCCCAAAGGCTGCAGCCAGTGGGCTGTGGGGCTGCTAGGCCAGGATCTCATTCCTCCCCTCTGATGACAGGACTCTGAGAGACAGGGCACAGCTTAGCTATCTTCACTGCCTCTTCACAGCTGCCTAAATGCCTCATTTGTAAATGATGCAGTCAATTGTGATGATGTTTGTCTGTGCCTGGCAGCTTCTCACCAGGCAGTAGCCACACAGATGAGAAGGAGTTACTAATTCAGCTAACTGAAAACACCACCACACCACAAGCCCTTCCACTGCATGCTTGCAGGGTAGTCACCATACCTGCAGCAAAACAATGCAAGAAGCCACCCCAAAAGGTCATTAATCCCTGAGCTCTACACAACAGGCATTCAAGCTAGTCAGTGTGCAGATAGCATGAGAAATTGCTGAGCAGCTCTTTACTTCAGCTGCAGATCTGCTCTCCCGTACGTGATCACTGAATTGGCAAGTTATTTATAAATCCTTAAGCAATGATATGTACCTTTTATTTTAGGATTATCGGAGTTGCTTGTTATTTTCGTCTTGCACACAAATGAATCTCAGTCTGCAGGCACAACATCTACAAAGTTGTATATCAATATGCATGCAAAATTTTTACTAGATGTAGAAGAATCAATAGGAAGGTGCTGGATTCCACTAGATTCATCCAGACACCTGAGTGTCCTTGTGAGATGTCAGTCTTCCATTCATGGAAGTTGTAAACTGACTATATATATAACTTTATAATTAATTCTCCTTTATTCTCACAGAAAGCTGACGTCTTTTAGTGGATCATTCAGGGTAAATAACAAGCAGACCTGTTGTTTTCTTATTAAAGTATATTTAAAAATAGCCCTCCTTCAAATTGTAGTTATTTTAAAAGGTATTTTCTAATATGTTTATTTGCTGTATGAATTATGACCTGCCACTGGTAACTTGGCAACTGCATTAGATATTTTATATCTGGCAGCTCACACTGCTTGATGAGGTTGAGCAGATATTCTTTTCTATAACCAACCTCATTTTCTAGTGTTGTTCTAATTGCCACACAGGTGGAGCCTATTGGTCCCATCACTGACAGGAACCTAGCAATTGCAAGGACTTTATTCATTCCTTGTTGCTAATGTTGTGAATTTTGAAGAAAAACTACCAGAAGACAAGGATTTGTTCTGTTAAGAAGTATAACCATGAACTGTTCAGGGCACTGGAAGTCAGGAGGATAAGTCCAGTAATGTCCCTGATTTGTGATTTAGAAAGACTAGAAGTTTAAAAAGATCAAATTAATAAAAGGAAGAAAAAAGAAAGAAAACAGATGTTCTTTTCCCAGTACCCAGCAAAGCATTGCTTCTGTCTCCAAATCACTCTCAAAACACTTTTCAGGCTATCACTGGAAGAAAGAATTAGGTGTCAAATACAGATCTGAAAAATCTCAGAACCACTTGTTTCTCTGTTAAATGATAAGGGCAATAGAATGGAGACTAACTGCCTGTAGCTGAGAACCAGACTGGAAGGAAAAGAAGCAACAGCAAAATAAGAAAAACATAATGTTTTAGGAAATATACAAGATTAAATATCCTATTAGCTATCATGAGCAAGTAGTTCTGCAATTAGCATTTAATCAAATCTGAGAAAAGGACTTACATGTATTCACTGTATGATCCCCTCTACTAATTATCTGGTTCTATCTATGAAATAGAAATATTTTCTTATTGCAATCAAGGTTATATCTACTAACATTGGATCTGATCTCATATTAGATAAAATCTAATTATTATCTAAATAATGTCCACATAATTTCCTGGAATAAAGTTAGAAGTAAGATTAAATGCTATTATATCCACTCTGGAAATGATATAACTGAAGCAGACATGAAGGAAAAAAAAAATAAAATCATCATGTTGATGCAATACATCTGAACACAGTGCAGTGTATATGTTTCCCATTTTCTGACTAAATGCTGAAATACATTGTATGTTTTCAAAGAGCTTACTTCACATTGCCTATGTCTATACTGCTAAATTAAAATGTGCCAAAGGTCCTAGGGATGATAACTCATGTGTTTACAGGGGTAAACTCTTAGAACAAACTGTGGCATGATTTTATCCCTAGCCAGTTAGTTCCCTACTAAATATTCTCCAGGCAAGGTTCAAAAGTTCACATGGTCAGCCAGTTATTTCCATGGGTGGTCTGCACATGGCTAACCTGTTTTGGGACTGATAGATGCAGGTTATTGCATACCAGTTGGCTTTGGTGCTGGAGAACAGTCCTGGACATATTTCATTTACCTCCATGGTCACAAACTCCTCTGGGAAACATGGTCCTTCTCAAGAAATAATACAAACTGTAAATTTGGTTGATAAGCACCAAGTAGTTTTAGGATCTTTCATGCAAACACAAACAGACATGTCTGGGTGACAGAAAGAACCAAACTGTACTGGATCACAATTCTAAACCCTATTGGAAGTGAAAGCCCATATTTTTTTCCAAGTGCCTTTCTTTGCAACACTGCTGCTTTACACAGATAATTACATTTGCAGCACAGAAACTGCTATCAAAGAGCTAGTGCTCTTTTCCCATCCAGAATCTTCATGTCTTTCTTGCCCAACAGCCTTTGAATCAGACAGTAAAGACAGGTATTTTTCTGTTGCCAAATACAATCAATTCTAAGTCTAGACCTGAATTTATTTTACAACATGGAGAAAATTTATTAATTTCCCCTTTATCTCTGCTTCTGGAAATGTATCTCTTCTTAAATTGAAGTGTCTAAAATTTGCTAGTACCATTTGATTTATTCCTCTGCAAAGAGAAGGGGCACCCTGATACATTTTTAGATCTGACCACCCCTGGAAGTGTTCAGTGTTTAAAAAAAACTGTGCAGAATGCACAGAGAAAGTAATGGGAATGTTGTGACTGGTGTGAATAGAGAATGAACAGAAATGTCTGACTGTTGTTTGAAGACACCCAGAGATTATTAGCTTGTCACAATCCTAGTATGCAGCAAAATGCAGCTTCTCGGGATACGCAGGTCAGAGACAAAGGACAGTGAGTAAATCCTAATAACTCATGGGTATCAGATGGGCTGCAAAGACTCACCACCATCAGGCCCAAAACAGTATAGAAAGGCATGTACAGAAATCAGCACATGATTTCCAAACTAGGTGACAAGATGAGGACTTGACATATGGTGTCCTGTCCTCCACTAGGAACCTTGGACAGACCACCTAATACAGGCATCTTTGATACCAGACAGACTGCCTGTGTATATGCATCCTGGTGTTTGACTGTGAGTGTGAGAGCGCATGAGCGCAACTGGGATTATTCTAAATTAAATCACCTTCCAGTCCCATTTTCAGGGAGCAGCAAGAGCAAGGCAACTCAATGATGGGAGGTGAGCCAGGTGACCATACACAGGCAGCAAAGAACAAAGAAGCTGTGTGATGGACATTGGAATATGTATAGTGGTCTCAGTTTCACATATGTAAATACGAATGTTACGTTTTGATGTAGATGAGAGTTTCACTATAAGAGATGCTGTCTGCTTCTTGGGACACTTCATATTCACTTGGAAAAAGTGTAAAATCATTTTGTTTAGACACCTAAAAGGATCCCCAAAATGTCTAGTGAGCTAAGCCTTGAACAAAAAACATCAGTTCTAAGAAGAAAAATACTATTACTATTAAAAATGCCAACAAAACTCCAATATCCCATAATATAAATAAGGTGAAGATTAAACAGCAATCTATTATTGAAGAAAAAGTAGAAGCAAAATAGATTCTATTTTTTTTTTCAATTCTGTTCTCTATTTTATAATTTGTGTTCTGAATTTAACACATGTAGAAAATAAACTCAGCAATACACAGGGAAATGGATGAAGAAAATAAATATTAATCAGAACTATAGTAAAAAGAATGGACAGGGAACTGGAGGCATTAAAAATGAGTCAAGAGGAAATCATATATTGAAGTATGCGAATGTATGCTTATATACATCAACAGAGTGTGGGTGGTGAGCGTGCCTGTTGTAAACATGCATGGATAAAAAATTCCTAAAGCAAAATAGGTCAAATCAGCACAAGACTTCTTAGCAAATAGAACTGTCATCTATTTATTGTAAGAGGCATCAGTATAGGAAAAACTCATCAAAACACCTATCCAGAAAGATGATGGGGGGAAAGAGAAAAAAGTTATTATTGGAAAGAAATACTAGTAGCAATATGCAAGATTTTATCAAATATTAATGCAGCATTTGACACATGAGGAGCTGTTAATATTAAAGCCCAGTATTGAAATTACTTACATTTTTCTTTCTGCTTTATTTTAGAAAAACATTTTTTTCGTCTTTTTACTTTCCCTAGAATTCATCTACAAACCAGATATCACATCTGCCATTCTCTTGTCCAAATTATTTGTACAGTTCTTATTTAAAATTGGTGATTTGGGTTAGGACCACAACTAGAATTATTCCTTGCCTAAGGTTTCAATGAGATGGCAAGATAATTCATTCTGAACTTGAGCTCTGTAGAGTTCATTTCAATTTATTACTCATTTTAAGTGAACTAATCTAAATTAAAATCTCCTTGAATCAATACCTAATTTTTATCATAGAGTATTCTGACTATATCATAGAAATTATTGAACTGCTCCTGTATCCGGCAAAGCTAAAATGGCTTTGTGGTGAAGATGGGCTTTTTTTCTACTAAATGGACTTATGCACAAATGCCACATAAGGTAACTGGCATTAGAGTAAAACTCTCCTCAAGCAATACACCTCTCAGAACATTAGGTCTTCGCATGTTCATCTGCCATTATACTCTAACCATTTATCTTTGTATCATTACAGGATTATCCAAGTAAGATAGCAGTAAAATACTAACAAGGTGCAGGAATTTCCACCTGACATATAAACCAATTAATTTTTACCCTTTCAGCTTCCCAATTTATTTATTTAAATGAATAGCCCAGTTCATGTTGTTTGTAACCAACATCACTGTATTCATTTTGCGACTGATTCTAATGCTTTTGTTGTTGCGGAGATGGAGTGTAAGAATGTTCTGAACATATTTTAGTTCTAATGTTGCATCTTTATGCAAAGGTAATGACAGTTAGAAAGTAAGGGATGGGGTGTTTGTTCTCCTGACAAAGGCCATAAAAAACTTTTAGAAGACTTAGTCATGTGTTGTTCTATTCATTATTCTTTTACGTTCCACTTGTAATACATAGGCTACAGTCAATCCATAAAATATAATAAAAAAATCTGTCTTATACACACACAAATTGTTGTGGCTGTATAAAATAGCTGCTACAGATACTTTATGTCTAGAATCTGAAACATCTCTGCATATTTCTTTCAGCTTTTTTTCTTTTTATGTCTTGGCCTTCTCAGTTGTGCTTATGATTTTTCAAGTGATAGAGATATGAAAAAATATTTCAGAATGCCCTCATTCAGCAAAGCACTTCAGTATGTACCTACCTTTAATCATATGAATGGGTCTCTTGAAGTCCTTTGGATTTATATGCTAAAATATTTTGCTGTTTGCGGTCTCAGTGCTATGGAGAATTGAATACTCTGCACAACAGCACTCTTCAGCACATACTTAGTCTCAGCCAAGGGCAGTTCTACTTTAATCCCTAAAATTGAGTACATAGTTGGAGATCCCATAGGAACCAGTGACTGATACTAAAGCTACATTACTGCAGCGAAGCTTTCTTCCATTGTCTGGGCAAGCCTTGGGGAAAAGCCAGCCACATCCATTCTCCCATGTCATACAACCGAGGAGGTGTTTTCTGACTGATTAGAGAACAAGAAATTCAGTGCACATCATAAGGTAAACCTGGCTACAGCACTGAGTGCTAATCATGTTGCAGTCAGAGAATCTGTAGATGTTAGAACTAAAGAGTGTCTGTGAGATATGGCATGAGAGGCATACACTATATACACTTACAATGCACTGTAAATAGATACGTGATTGTGTAGTCACATTTCAAAATAAATCAATTCAAAATAAATGAAAATAAATCATTTGAAGATTTATGAATGTGCCATTCATGTCCATGAAATGTCTTCACTCAGAAAAACTATTGCACCATTTAGACCTTAAAGTACCATGTACAAAGGCTACTCTTTTAGATCGACAGACTCCTTTTTGAGTTCTTCCCTTTAAGTAGAGGAATGGAGTGTATAAAGCTCAACCATGCCATGGAATTGAAGTGTATATAAGATTTTAACTATATTCTGTGGTTCACTCATTCTCTTTCTTTTTCAAGAGCACATGGGTATGCTATAAAAGACATTACTCACAGCTTTGTGGTTCTTGTTTTGAAAGAAAACATCAATCTCTTGAACTGACAGGTTTTACAAGAAGAAATCTGGATCTTCCAACGCCTGCTTCCAGCTTTACAACTGTCAATACTGTCCATACTGTCAATATCTTCTACCACCTATAGGGTAGAAAATCTACTGGGAGCCCAAAATAGAAGCATTTCCACCAGGTTTCTAAAATGCAGCTCCCCTATGTAATTGCTGTTGCCCCTAACAACTCTTAAAAATGTGACGTGACAACACTTAGCTGCCAATCAAGATATGTTTAAAATTTGAGAAGACAACGCTCAAGAAATGTATAATGAACACCCTGTGTTGGTCCATGGGTATAGATCAGAAGCAAGACCTGGAAGGTCTAACTACTGATATGCTATAACTAGAGAATTGCACTAAAGTTAAATTAGCTCCTCTCTGACACAGCCTCTTTTTGACAGACCAGAATGGACCACACTGTGGACTCCACTCTGTTTCTCTCTGCCTTGGCATTAAAATGAAGAGATAAAAGTATTTCAGACATAACACCTTTAACATAGGAATAATGAATAAGATTGTATGATGAGAGCACATAGTTCTTCTCATAGTCCTTGTTCTTTCAGCATCTACTTGAAATTCCTAATGCTGAAATTCCTAATTCCTAAATGCTTCAGCAAAAGCACACAAAAAGAAAAATAAGATCCCAAAAGTTCTGGTGAGATAAGGAAAGGTGAAGAGATGCCACACTGTTCCCTCTGCATCAACCTTTCATTAATAAGATATTTGCCTTGCTGGGAGTAAGGGGAGGAGGCAGGAGAGGTCAGACTTTTAGTGGATAAATCTACTTCAAATTGGGTCTGCTGAAGAATAGGGAATATAACATACCATGCAGATTGTCACCCACACCAGAATTCATAGGCATATAGGTATCTAATTTCTAATTTATACTATAAGATAAAAAAGCTTGTTTAAGCAGACATCAGATTCAGGCTGCTGTGGAGAATTTTACTTTTCTAAGAAAGAGGCTTGGCTTAGATTTCTTTCCACATAAATAAAGTTGCATAAAATAGAATTAAACCTGTTGAGAAACATGGCAAAAGTGTAAGCTCTCATAACCTATAAACCTTTGTCTGAAGCATTATGACTAAATCCTCCAAGTAGCAGAGGATGGAATGGACTGCAGTTTCTTTCCATGTTGCCAAGACACGTATATTTACTTTTTTTTTTCATCAGTCCTTCTCAAAACTCTTGGATGATCTGACATGAAAAAGTAACATATCCCAGATCAATGCATTAAGGAGAGCTGTTCTCTTGTGTGGGGAATCTGCAAACAGGGTGGGAACAATCTTGATTAAGTTCAGATAGCAGCTCTCAAAGGAATGGCATTGTAAGTTGCTGGAATGGCAAGTTTAAAAGTGTTTCTAGTCCTGTTTAATTGAATGAAGTGTGGCTTTCCTATTTGGAAACAGAAAAGTTTGAAGATCTCTCTACCTCTGTGGAAACCACCTTCACTTTCCTTCCCAAATGCAGTCAAAAGCTGTCACACAGTGTGAAGAAAAGTGCTTTACAAAGTAAGAAATTGTTTCTCCCTCATCTGGCCTGAGGTAAAAAGAAATGTCAATATACATGTAAATGCTAGCTGAACCTTGAAAGGCTAGGAGCTCAGGTTTGGCAGCAGAATTACTCTAGTTCAAAGAAGCAAATATGTTCTGGCCTTATTGCTTTAGGCAGACCTATTTATCAATGTTAGTGATAGGATCACACAGAGAAACTGGGCAGGTGTTCAAGAATAGAGGCATTCAAGAGAGTCATTAGCCATATCACCTTGTGTGAAACAGTGGCTTCTGAGGAGCAGTAGATAGAGATCACTTGTCCTCCCCTAAATCTTCTGAGACTGGTTCTGGTTCCCAGCTGACCACGAAATGCGCGTCTTTGCTTCCTTTTTCATGAAAAGAGTATTAATTACTCCTTTTAAATCATCAAAGAGCACAATAAGTGTTACTGTTGGATCTTTGGTTTTATTCTGCTGATGTTAGAACAAAGTTCTGAAACAAAACACTTGACATTACTGCTTGATCTGGGAACAAAGCCAGAGGGCAAACCATAACCTGAAATCTGAGCCAACCTTGAGTATGAGATTTCATCTACATCGAGGATAGAGCACAGTCATCATATCCATGTGGGATGGGGGTGAAGCTAAACCTTGAACTTGGATTTTGGATGTTGAAATTCAAAAGCTTTCATCTCTCTTCTTAAAAAGAAACATACCTAAGAATGTAAATGTTAAGAAATTTCAGGCAAGCCTGAAACTGGCAATACCAGTTTGAAAATTGCATCTCATGTATCAGGGTGGCAGAATAAAGCCAAGCCACTTGCCAGCTGCTCCACTGTTGTCAGGAACTCCAAGACCTGCCCAGGGCTCATACTTGTGCCATCTCAGCTCTTTTGCCAACAATGGCGTAGCCAGGTCATCAGATAGATTTGTCCTGTGTAGGACAAAGCCACACTTGAGAGTTCAGATGCATGGTTTGTGGTTGGGTTTCCTGCTAGTCAAAAATATGTAAATCCAACTTCAGTGGACTTCAGTCCTGGATTAAGAATCAACAAGCAGCCTGAAATTTTGTTTTACAGAAAATCCTACAGCAGAGAGGATTTTTTTTCTGTCACTGCTTCAGCTATGCTGGTAGTCTAAAGTTTTATACTCTCTTCCTTCACTCATAATTCAGTACACACCACGAATCAGCATCCCAAGTAATTGCAGCCAGACTTGATTTCTTACACAAAGAGCCATGAGTAAAGAACAACCTTGCCATTTATTTGATGATCACTCACTGATTGCTTTGTTATTAACAATTTACCCTGCAGATTGTTTGGGACTGTAGCAAATGATACTGACATCCACTTCTGTATTTATGTAAGTAAAATTGCTCAGGGACCCAAATGAAGATTTTCAACGACTGAAATGCTTAAGGAATTGAAAATAAAGATAGAGAAGTTATAAAAACATAGTTTGTCCTTGAGATACAGACAAGATATGCAAGTGACTGATTCAACACACTTCTTTGCCTGTCCCTCACCTTCCTGAAGTAAGATTTAAGTGGGATTGACATTAATATAAATCTGCCTGTGGTTCTCAGCTCTTACAGGATTTAGAGGATGTGTGTAGAAAATGAACACAGATATTCAAGTGATCCTGTCTATGATTCTTTATACAAGATGGCCCTCTATTCGCCCAAGACATTGTAGAAGTTTGATTATTCTCCTCAGACAAAGATAGGAATGAAGCTAGCATCTGTAGATCAAGAGACCTGAGCAAGGGCTCTCCTATGGATAAAAAGAATTACTCTTCTTCCTCCTGTCAAGTTTTATATGAACAGCTGATATCCTGATGTTATCTGAGAAGAGTACCTTGAGGCATTGAAGTGTTCTCTATGGATCCTGAGGGGACTTACATGTGAATTGGGTGCCTCACCACATCACACTGCTAACTCCAAGTGTAGAAATGCATGGAAGAAGACTTTGAGATCCCTAAGAGACATTACAAATGACAAATCAGTAACCCCATGGTACATGGTTGCAAAGTGTCGGCTCTGAAGTTATTGACATTTTCAGTGGCAGTCAGGTGAGAATTTGGTGTCTAGCTGTTTTGAAGCTGAAATGTCTGTTGCAGTTTCCTCATCACAATTCTTCCACAACTATAGTTTCTCCCCTTTTACAGGCAGGACTCAGGAGATGTCTGTACCCATAATTCTCCACTTTTTATTATTTCCCAGGTGGCCACCTAAACTAATGATGAAGAAGGCAACTGCAATTTACGGTATGCTGAAGGCCCATCTGTGGGAGCTAATTGTTTTTCCTCAGCCACTTCCATATTTATTTTCTTTTTCATCATCTCTGTAACTGCATTTGAACCAGAGGCCATAGCAATCATGGCAACCACCCACACTGACAGCACATGCTTTTATTTTTCTTGGCAACAATTATTTATCCAGCTTGTCAAGTTGCTGATGACATTGAAATAGCATCTGTTTCACACTGTCTGCATCACTTAATGCAGAAAGACACAGTTCTCTAGCCCATTTTATTGATTCCAATGATGTTTCCATCTATTTAAGTTTTCTGGGTTTGGCATCTTTTCTTTTTCTTGGCCTTGGTTTGTTAATGGTATCCTTGTTCATTCTATTCGTTTATTTGCTGCTGCTAAGTACCATTTTCATTCTTGCAGCGAGCTCTTTCCAAAGACTAGTCTCCAAATCGTTCCATTGTTCCCTGTGCTGCCTTAGAGCTCTGCAATCCACACTACTCCCTGGAGCAACATTTTACTTGATCTGCAATAAATCTGTGATAAAATACAGAAGCCCTTGGAAAACAACATTAGACTACTGTGCACTAGGTAAATAGTCACAAAAGGAGATGGCAATCCAGGCCTGCCTGTCACCTTGTGTTGCTCTGCTGAAAGGTGTGACTCTCAGGAACATCACACTAATCTTGTGTTCCAGCTGACACCAGGAAAATGAATATATTATACAGAAAATGTGAGTCAATGAGTCTAGTTATCAAGGTAATCACAGTGAAGATGTTGAGGAAGGATTCCAGGACGGGGTATTTAATATAATGTCCTGGCTTGAGGTAGAACAGAACAATTCTGTTCAGTGATTTTACTTCTCAGCTCAGTCTCTTCTAACTAACTGCACTTTCTGAAGTTAGCAGCCTGTTTTCACAGGCAGTGGCTGCTTCTAGCAGTGATAATGCTTGATGTTTAGATTTACTATCAATGACTGGCGTGGAGACCAAGGTGTCTGCTAAATCCTATGTATCACATTGAGGGTTGCAGAAAGTAAAAGGCCAGACATGTAGAGAGAAGCAGCCAGGACAGGTGACCCCAAACTAACCAACAAGGTATTCCATCCCATATACATCATATTCAATATAAAACTGAGGGATCACGAGGGCCGAGCTCTTTTCTTCAATGGTCAGCATCTGAGAAGGACTCTGTCCATTCTGCCTTTGATCTCTCCCTTATTCCCTTTCTCTTCCCCTTCAGAAAGGGAGAGGGGTTAATCGACAGTGTCTGTTACAGGTCTAGTGGATGGCCCCGACCCTAAACCTCATCAGCTAAGAAAACAGAAAGCTGTCTGTAATGCATTTACTAGAGCATTTCACTGAAAAAAAAAAAATTACCAACCTATCCAGTTTCATAGTATCATAGAATCATTAGGGTTGGAAAGGACCTCTAGGATCATCGAGTCCAACCTTCATCCTAACATCTATCCATCCATTAGACCACAGCCTCAAGTGCTATGTCCACTCATTTTTTTAAACACCTCCAGGGATGATGACTCCACTGCCTTCCTGGGCAGCCTGTTCCAGTGCCTCACCACTCTCTCAGTGAAGAATTTCTTCCTAATATCCAATCTAAACCTCCCCTGATGCAACTTGAGGTCATTTCATCTCATTTTACCATTAGTAATTTGGGAGAAGAGACCAACAGCAGCCTCACTACAACCTCCTTTTAGGTAGTTGTAGAGAGGAATAAAATCTTCTCTCAGTCTCCTCTTCTCTAGACTAAACAACCCCAGTTCCCTCAGCTTCTCCTCATAAGTCATGCTTTCCAGACCGCTCACCAGCTTCATTGCACTTCTCTGGACCCGCTCCAGTGGGTCCATTTTGACAAATTTTACATATTTCATCCAGTACCACCTTTCAGGCATCCTGTATTTCAGCCATCTCCAGCAATACTTGCAGTTCCTGGATTTGGAATATGTACTCATGCTGTCCTAATGCAATCTCTAAAATAGAAACACATTTCTTGAATTCCCTCTGAATCCATTGAACAACTGGATAGTCCCAGTTAGCAAGTTGCTGGTACTAGGACACAGAGCTGTTTGCACATATATAAAGACAATGTAGATGAAATTCTGTCTTTAGATGCAAACTCAGTCATCCCAGATAGGAAGATGTCTAGCATGGCTAGAATACATTGGTATTACGTTTACTTTAATTGTGACCTTCATGTTTAACTGCCCTATTATAAAAATTTGCCCCCTTAAATTTCCCCCACCTCCCCATGAATTTGTCTTTCAAACCATAATTTGAAACACTTGGTTATAGTGTTCTAAACTAATCGTTTTCCCTCCCAATGGGACCATACACCTTGGATCACCTTAAGACAAATGTATCTTTATTTGGAGATTTGCTAGCATGTTGATAAGGGTTTTTTTAGAGATATTAAAGAACAGATGACTGAAGATTATATATAAAGAATTATTGGAGAGCTGCATTGTTCTTAGGTAGCTGTATTGTATAACTACTTGTCCTTGGTACTGTTTTATGTCAATCCCTTGCAAGGTTCAGTGCTGCTTTCAATATACATCTAGAGTATTTGATACTCCATCTTAAGCTACCACATTGTAAATCACATACATATGTGATTCTTGGGAAATTAATGAACTTTTTGCTTGATTAAAAATAATTGAAGTGTCCTTGGACCTGCTAAAAAGATACTAGCCCTACTAAATTTCAGTCAGAAGTGAACTATACTTATTAGTCAATAGAATCCGGTAGATTTCTGTGATAAAAACTTAACAGTCTCCTAAGCAAATTGCACCATGAGTGGTAACTCTAATCCAACCCCCTTAGGGCACGTCTATGCAGGAAGGAGCAAACAGAACCATATTCCCTTTGCTAACACTCTGACATGGCCAGATACAATCTAGCATGGATCCAAAAGCAGCATTAGAGTGGCACTGTGCCCAAGCTAATAAGTCCTGCTGACAAGACTAGGATCAGATACAGAAGTAGGCTGATGCTATGCCAACGCTTTTCCCTCATATCACCAGTCATAGCTGTCTTCTTTCACAGGGTATTTCCTCTTCACTCTCACATCTTGGTAATTATGGGTGCCTCAGGCTGCACATGGCTCAAACACTTGAGCAAGGAGGGTGGTCTAATTCCCTGGACTCTGGTTCATACTGTATCCAGGCTGCTCTCCAGCCATATCCGCGTGATCAAATTTCCTGAATGTTCACACTGTCACATCACACACTGGCAACCACATGTGGTTGCTCTCTGTAAAGCTACACAGTCCATGTAGGGTACTCAGTCATCTCTCATACTCTCCTGACTGCACTGTCACACAGGCAGCCATCCAAGATGGTAGGTCCTTCACACCATGGAAGCATTACATACCAGGTTATCTCCACAGAAGGGCAATGTACACATCCACTCCCCAAGACCAAACCTCTTGCCTGCCTGCAGTACTAACCAAGGTCCTCTGCCATCAGAGAGCAGAAGCCTATGTGGCACAATGATAACACTCAGAATTCATGAAAACACATATTTCAAATAGGATCCATCTTTAGTAGGACAGAAAACATTTTCCTTTCAGAGCCCAACATCCGTGACGCCTCAAGCTTTCCATCTCTGTTGCTGCCAACAACTTGACCTTTCATTCTTCCTTGCTGCAGTGCCAGGCAAAAAAGAAAATAGCCAGGCCCCACATGGAGCTGCCTTGGTCTCACGACAGCTCACTGTCTGGTTGAGTCTGTTCGCACCACCCACGTCGTTTTGCCTTCTCCTCTGTGGCACCTCCAGAGTCCAGCCTGCCTTCCTCAGCCCAGTGTTCACAGGGGTTCCCTGAACAAGGATCTTTTCCTGAAAAGAAATTGTAAATGAGGCACAACCTTGCAGCATGGCTATCTTTATAAGAGTTCTGACATTGCCTTCTCCAGGTGCCTGTACCAAAGAACCCCTCTATCAGGGGTTCCTGTACTGCCACAGGCAGAGGTTCCCTGAGGCTTTCTGAAATATTACAGAACTGAATGTATGAAGACAAGCAAACACCAATGTCTGAATCCGAACTTGATTTTCCCCTTCCAGTGCCCAACTGCCCAGATCCTTCCTCACCCCACAAAAGACAAAAGTCTGTCTCTTCAGGACTTTTGGCAATTTTATGGTCATGTAAGTGCTGTTTTCTGGAGACAGACTATGGGGTCTGTTGTTTGCCTATGGCCTGTGTGATTGACCTCACACACTAACACATTTAGGTTCTCAAGAGGAATAAAGTGTGAGCTCTGGTTTTGGGCTGCCCACACCTTCTCTTTTGAGATTCTTAAAGTTGAAATTATTCCCCTGGTGGGGACAATGGTGCCATAAATTTTAAGGTGGAATATCAAGGCTTGGCATGACAACTACTGAAGGGGCTTCTGGAGTATATGTTATCACACAGGATGCCACAAACATCATGACTGGAGCTGCCCTCAATGTCTGATGTTTGAACAGGATGGTTGGTTCTCAGGTCTGACCTGACAGAGTGATGTAAATTGTGATTCTCGTGATTTCTAACATAAAAAACCTCAGTCTTGGATAATGTTAGCCTCAATAAATTTAGGTTGAGATACTTAGACTGCAATGAACTTTTCTAAGAAATATCTTCTAAATGTTTGTAGCAAATCCAGATAACTCTATGAAAGACTTCTGTGGCCACAGATAATTTAATTTTCTTACTATGGCTGTAGAACTAATTAGTTAACCAATATCCAAGGAGTTGTTTAAGAACAAAATGGAACCTCAGGAATTCAGCAAGATCTTTCTCCATACCTTATGTGGTGAAACCACAAACTAGAGGAATGGGGGCCGAGGGGGAACCACATGGAATCAAAAATGCATCTCTAAGCAGTTGACTTGATTGTTTTGCTAGGTAGCAAAGACTTTTCCCTTAGAATGTGAATTACCAGGGCTTTCTGAGGCCAGATAATGACCTGGCACCGTAAGCCCTTTATCTGGAGGCATATTGTAAATGCATTGGATTGACATGGAGGTGAATCAGTATGGAAATGAAGAGCTCTGGATATACTTTACACAAAAACTGTGCAGACACACTCTGAACTCTATCACTTAAAGTTACAATGCTCCTTTACTGGTTGGCAATGATGGGATTAACATTGCAAAAAACACTGTAACTGTGTTGGAGTGGTATTCTAGGAAAGGCACTCAATGGTAGCAAAAAACCAGAGATTAACGGATCTGAGAGTAGCAACTTGAAAGATCCCCTGCATCTGGTGTAGGAAATTGAATACAAATACATTATCTCTCAGGGCAGAATGGATATTCAAGCTGCCATATACTTGAATGAACATGGGGCATATTATTCCCTGAAGCTGATTAAAGTCCTGTTGTTGATTTCAGTGGTATGAGATTGAGTTCTGGGGTCAGTTCTGTGAAGGGAAGGGATAGTCTTTTGCAGAGGTTGGTCCCAGTTTGCTAAAAAAGGCCTGAAAATTCTTCTTACCTTGTATGACATGCTCTGGTAATGACTTTTTTGGCACAACTGCTAAACAAAAAAGAACAGCGTCTGGTTGGTCCAAAGGTCTTCCTAGCCCAATAATTTAACTTCAACAGAAGCCATAAACAAAGACTTGGGGAAAAGTAAGAACACAGAAAGCATGTATGGTATTTCCCACTATTATTCTGCCAGACTGCAGACACTGTCAGCACATGACGTCCTAATCCAAACATGAGTTTCTATGTGGCCTATGTTTCTCTTCTATGAGCATGTGCATTCTCCCCAGAACCTAGAGTAACTAATGATACACAACTATAAAATCAGCACCTGCTCTGCAAAGTGAAGACAGGTGTCAGTATCTGTGGCAGCCATGAAGTGAAGTGGGGAGAACTGTGAGTTTTCTTATTGCAGAGACAAGAGAATTCATCACCTTTTAGAGGTTTTTTTTGAAAACTCCTTAGCTGTACTCAGCTTTTAAGATAGACTATTGAAACCATGTGCTGCTCTTCCTCTATCTGCATTATGAATAACAGTGCTACGAGAGAAAAATATTAGTTTTGCTAGCCTGGCAAAACTGTTAATTTCTTGTAAAAACAAATTCCTTTCCATGCCTTTCCATCAGAGATGTGAAAGGGGGCCACTTGGTTAAAATCACCAGATAAGGACTTGCTGATAGCTGGGAACTAAGAGGTCCATATTAGGACTGAAGAGGTTATTTCAGGAGGCTGAACTTCACTGGTAGCTTGCCCAGGGTCTACAAATCAAACGTTCTTGGAGGCTACTGAAACAGACAAAAAACCATTGGCTTCCAAATAATTAGATATGACCATATAAAACCTACCGTTTTAATCACAGATACACATAACTATTCCAGTAGTCATTACTTGACTATACCAGCTTGATTAAACAATAATTCCCCGTGGTTTAAAATATAGGGGTGTAAGAAATCAGAATGAATGTTTCTTACTCTAAGCAATACAGGAGCCTGAATAAGAGCCTAGCCCCAGACTTTGTCATTACCTGGAATAAATGCTGAGATTTTCCAAAGAACTCAAATAATAATTGCTGAAATAAAACATTCACTTGCACAACTGTATAAATAAGATAGCAGAGTTGTGCTGCGATCACTCTGAAAGCTAAATAACTTCCCAGAGTTACTTCACAAAGCTCTGAAATATGTATCAGGAAGACACAACATATAAAATAAGCACTACTGGTTTCTCATTAAAGCTTTTCTTTCTGTAAAGCACTAAAAGCTAAACTGCATTAAATACTTGCTGAAAATCCCCTCGTAGGTATTTTCTTTGCCATACTTAGAACACTGAATCACAACTGTTGTATTTGGCAAATAATATCAGAACCTGCAAGTGAATTCAAAATATCTATCCCTAAGAGTAAGACTATTCAAGTGATCGTAAACCAAAACTGCATGAGCAAGATGGAGAGAACACTTGCCTGTTGCTACAGTAATTTTTGCATGCATGCTTTGCAGCAAGGTGTCAGCTCTACAAGCATGACACCATTATAAACCTCTCACCGGTATAGCAGACCTCAAGAACTAGTCAGAGTTTCTCTTCTATGGAAATAGCAGCCATACATTATAAATAAACTTCTTTTTTAATGAATAACACGCCATTTCAGAATTGTAGATACACAGGGCTGAGACAGACCCTGGGAAGGTTGCCTTGTCTCTCCTCTTGCTCTGAGACAAGACAAATTATGCCAGACGTGCCTGGCAGATGTTTGTTTTAGCTGCTTTAAAAGACTTTCAGTGAATGGGATTTCATGATTCTTCCAGTGAGGGAGGCTGCTCCAGCATTTAACTATTTCTAGAATAGAAAAGCTTTTTTCTTAGTAAACCAGCCTCAAACTGGACTGTTTACTGATGTGAGATAGCCCCCATGACTATGCAAATTTACCCCTCTGTGTCCTGGGTTTACACTGTCTTGAAGAATTATATTTATGCAAGTTACAAGTTAAGATGTTTTTCTAATTGTCAGTTTGAGAAACTTCTGCATTTCTGAAAGCCAGACAGGAATCTTATACTCACAGAAACCGTAACCACACTAATATGTACAATCTGACATCATATCCAGAAATCAAAATTGGCCAGCTGGAGGTTATTGATGATGTTGCAAATCTGAACAAAAGCTCATCTCAGTTTTAAGATTGGATACTGGGGTTTTAGACTGGAAGGGAAAATAGTATTTGTTAACACGAAAGTAGAGAAAATTGGATGTTATGCAGTAACCTTTGGAGCAAACAATATATACAGAAAAAAGGAAAATAGCTTCCTGATTTATTTATTAATACTTAATTTATCCAAATAATCTGCCAGTGCAAATTTCTGGAAATCTGACTGAAAAATTAAGTGTGTTAAATCATAAACAGGATAAAATTATCTTCAGCCTCTGCTTTCTCATAATTTGCAGCATAGGCTTTCATTTGCAAACTTCCATCAAGCCATTCCTGAATACACCCTTCTCAAAGAAATCAAATGCACGGACACAGGTATAGGCCCGAGTGACACTACATGCTGTCACAAAATAGAGAGCTGTTTTCATGACTGAAAAAGGATTCACTTCAATAAACAGTTTACACAACCATTTGGCAAAGACTAACAACTCTGCTTAACAAGCATTTCTACTAGAGGCAAGCAGATGATTAGCAGGCAGTAAATAACCTTACAGTAACAACCACCCCATTACTGGATGCATTAACCTGGATTTATATTTTTTAACTACTAATGAGAGAGCTTCACGTACAGTTGCTGGCTTGTTCTGGGACAAACCATAAGTTAAAGAGAAGAATGTCTTTCAACATTCATATGATGATAGAGAGTAAGTTTAATCATCTGTACTTCTCTCCATAAAGATTAGCAATGTGACTGAAGGAACATTCTGTACATTGCTTTTATTCTCAGAGAGAGATGATAACTCATTATAGGTATAAAAATGTGCCTGCAGCCTACTGCATATTTAGAATGTGAACACAGATTTAAGAAAGTGTGAACCTGGAACAGAACTTTTAACATGAGACACAGCATAGCGCATAATGCAATAGCATTCTCAGAGCTCCAGGCAATTGGTATAACCAGCTCTTCTCCCAGTACAAGCAGAACACTGCACTTAATTGGAGTGAAAACGTGCAAGGAGTACTAAACGAAACTATGCTCCTTCCTTCCTTCCTTCCTTCCTTCCTTCCTTCCTGGATTGGGAAGGCACCTACTAGTTTTTAGTTTTCAATGTGGTATTTCCTTCAAATTATAATTCGCCAATTTATTTTCTCCCCTTAAAATTGATGCAAGTATCTCACATATTAAGGTTTCACATCTTCTTACTTATTTCTTGAACAAGTAAGCAACAGTTAGCTAATTCTTGATCAAACAGGATACCTTCAACTATGTTCAAATTCTATGCTATAATTGCTAGCCTAGTAAATGCGAGGGCTTCTGTGGTTTTGGTCCTGTTACTTTTTCTAGTGTCACATGAATACTATCTATGCATGAACAAGTGAGCCAGTCAGAGTTTTAAAATGGAAGCAATTCTCCTGGGCTTCCATACAGTGCTAACTGCTCTTCATGGAAAGCATGAGAGGATTTTTATTAAGAAACTACTGATATATTTTTCTTGCTCCTAGTTTTTCTTTTAAGACCAAAGTGATTGAGAAATTGAAGAAGCAAATTTCCCCCTCCCCCAACCTTTCTAACATGTACAGCCCAATTTTTAACAAGAACTAGCAAGAAATTATCCAGGCAAGGTTAGAAAAACACCCCTGGGATTACTGCTCGATCGGGAGAAAAAATCATAAAACCACCTTCAGAATACACTATCATGGTACAGTGGACTTTGAAACAACTCTTGACAGAGTCTGGGAAAAGTGATTAAAATCTGGGCTTCATGATTTCATTTCTCTTATTTTCTTCTTTCTCACCAGATTGTATAGTTATTTATATTGCTAACAAGAATGTCTACAGCTATATTTGAAAGGATAACTATTTATGACTAGAGATAAGAGAGCCTTTTTTTGTCTTTTGGGCTTAATCTAACCACACTAGTGGGATTTGAGTTTCCTTATATGTTGATTTATATGACCTGGTTGAATTCTTTTGACCTGGAGCTCTGCAGTGCAAGTCGGACTAAATTCTTCTATTTCGCTCTAATTTATGCAGTCAAGGGGAGTTGCCCTCTGCTCACAAATACAAAAAAAATGAAGAACCGAGCAGCAGTAGATGGAAATGGGATTGTTGAATATCCATCCCCTGTAGACATGTTTCACTTAAATGTCTATAGTTATTGTGTTATTATGCAGTTATTTTTCTTCTTTCAAACTATCTGCCAAGTGTTGGACAGATGGAGATCCACCTGTGACATCATTCCTCTGAATTTCAGAAGGGAAAATCAAGGACAATTATTGAAAGCATTTGTAAAAAGAAAAGAGATAATTTCAAATAAAAATATTCCCTGTTTCTCATAGTACAATTAACTATTTCAACTATATAAAAAAATGCAAATAGGTGATAGACTAATAACACTTGGTTATCTGTAGGCTGGACCTGTTCCAGTTTTCACTGAATTCAAGGGCAGAATTTCTGTTGGTTGACTTTGAATAAAGCCTTGAATACCTGTCCATTCACTGAGTCACCTCAGTGTAGCACCCCACTTACAGCAGAAAGCTGCAATTGTACTCAGTCTGCTTGTAAACAGTAGAGCATTGATGGAAGAATGAACTGTCAGCAGTGCTAACATTTAGAATAGAATAGAAGAATAGAAATTTTAGTTTGAAAGGTCCTACAATGGTCATCTAGTCCAACTGCCCAACCATTTCAGTCAGGGCTGGCCAAGGTAAAGCATGTTGTCAAGGGCGTTCTCCAAATGCCTCTTAAACACTGACAGGCTTGGGCAATGACCATATCTTTAGGAAGCCTGTTCCAGTGTTTGACCTCCCTCTTGGTAAAGAAATTATTCCTATGGGTAACATTAAAAAGATAACTTTAAAATCTCCCATATTCTTCTTACCTGACTTTTCCTTGTTACAATGTTCTTTTCCTGTTCTCCCTAGAAGTCAGCTGAATACAGACAAAATGTCAACCAATCCTGAAACTTGTTGATTTTTCAAGCATTAAAAGAAAAAAAAGAAATTTTGTGAGGTTAATGTAAGATGTAAGAGAGATTGGCTTAGTTGCAGGAGCAGTCACAAGATTTTCTTCAT
The DNA here is from genome assembly GCA_024605025.1 of Megaceryle maxima. Taxonomy (NCBI): domain Eukaryota; kingdom Metazoa; phylum Chordata; class Aves; order Coraciiformes; family Cerylidae; genus Megaceryle; species Megaceryle maxima. The sequence goes on from JANHGN010011359.1 coordinate 69,309, forward strand.
GCTGTCAGTAAAGACATTTTGAATCCAGTCTTGCAAAGCACATGTCTTCTTATGTCTTCAATACCCATAGGTCCTCTCTGTTCTGGCCACCAGTGGTGCACCGGCTATCTTCCTATCTCCACCAAGTTGCAGAGGCTCTTGGTGATGTAAGAAACCCATCCGCTCTCCCCCATACCATCTCACACTTGGAGGCACTGACTTTCAAGACAGATTCTTATACTAGGAGTTGTCTCCCAGCTAGATACAATCCTGTAGGTGTGTACATGGAGTAGTGGTGCCTGAAATGACCTGTAGAAAATGATGTGTCCCATGTGGAACTTCCTGTGGCTAGAGCCCCCATTTGAGATGTAAGAGACCAGGGCAGCAGTCCTTATTCTAGTCCACACACCATAGGCTAATGTGAGTCAGGGTTTCAGCACATGTCTTCCTTTCTCATCCAGTGCACGTTTAATTAATTTACAGTCACAAATTTGCAAGAATAAAGGTGGTTAGTGAGGGCACTTCCCTGAGATATGGGATCAATCAACCAGAACAGAGAATGTAGCCTGAATTTCCTGTGTGATTTAAAAACTAGGAAGCTGATTGATCTCAGCAGCATCCTCCATCTCTTAACAAACCCCTCACAGACATGTCTCAGAATTGATTCTTCAGTGCCTAAATAGCCTGGGAATTAGCCATTACAAAACTGCAATTAGGTTTTGACGAGGCCATTTAAAACTAACCTCCTCTGAAAATGGAAAGCAGGTAAAAAGAGAAGAAAACAATGATGCCCCCATGCTTCAATCAGGTTTAGTTCCAGTTCTGAAAGCTAAATTAATTTGGAACACAAAGCTTTTTTGCTCAGGTTGCTGTCCTTAAATTTCTTAGGTGTTTAAACAATTCCTGTTTCCTACTTCTTTCTCTCTAAATCAACTCCTGTATTTCATCCCCTTACATCTATTTCCACAGACAGTTAGAAGAGAGTTTGTTGTCCTAAAATGTAGTTCAAAACTAAACCTCATATCCAGATATTAATAATAGGAACTTCTAAAAATTGTCACAGGATCTTTTGTCGAGTATGAATGACTGTCGGTTTTGTGTATTACCTATACAACTACTTCACTGCTCTCTCACTGCTCTTCTGACTGTGTTTTGGAGTAAGATGTCACTTACACCACTTACCATGAGTATATGAGCCAAAATTCAAAATATCTTTAGCTCCATATTGGGAAATTTTCAATCAAATCCCATGTTAGCCTGCATAAATCACATTCTGTTCTGCTTCACCAAGATTTCTCAGGCTTTTTCATTCTCTAGCAACTCTATTGCATTAATATGTTATAGAATGTACCACTTAAGTTTGCATCATTTTCCTTTGTTCATATTTAACTCTTTCAAAGCTTTGTCTGATAAAGACAGTTGTTTTCTTTTGTCTTCATTAGTCTTGTTGGAATCAGAATGATCAGAAATTTACTCCTAACAAATTTTGCTCTTTTACTGTGATTTCCTTTTTATTTTACGGAAAATACTTCCCCTATTCTATAGCCCAAAATTGTCCAGATGAGACAGTTACTTATGTGGATGAATCCTTTCCTGCAGTCCCAGTGGGGTGCTACCCACTCATTCAATACTATAAATGTGGAGCTGTGCTGCAATCAGTTATTAATAGTGCCCATTAGCTCTCTGAGGTGTTTGCAATATGACTGCAGAGGACTAGTACAATAGAGGGAAGTCTGGGACGCAGCACGAAGCAAAGACATGTAGAATCACCTAACAGCATGCAGCTATCAGAGGCAGCAGTTTTTGCAGTCAAGATCCAGGAGCTCTGCTGAGGGCAGCATACACTGGGTGAGTAATGGTGGTGATGCATCAAAGACCATGGGCCCAGAAGCCACTGGAGCATCTGTCCCTGTGAAATCAGGGTCTTGACCCAGAGGAAGCTCCCAATGGAGGCATCCCTAAGTGAAGAATCTTTTAAATTCAGACAGAGACATGCAAATGACACTGAGGATACAGTAGCCCTGTCTAAGAAGATAGGAATTGATGATTTCTACCCAGAGTAGGTAATTAATGAATTTTGACACATAAGAGAGGCCTATCTGGCAGAATAAAAAATACTAGGTTGGGGAATCAGCTCATTCTATAACAATGAAAAATATTTGTTGTTCTCTTCAGCCTACCATGAGATAATAGGAAGACTATAATTATTTAGATTGTTTAGGTGATGCCAGTCACAGGCCTTTTCTTTCCCATTTTTATGATGGTCAGTGTATTAAATGAAACATAAAGAATTTTAGGATACATTCATATATTTGACTATCACAGTCATCTTAATTACTTTTCAGGTCAATCTTTTCCTGCATAACCTTTAGAAGCACCACCTTAAGATCTTTATCCCATATCTAATTGATATCTCGAGTCTTTATAGCACCCCGAGTTATGCACAGACACGTATGGAAATATGAACTGAACTTTAGCTCATGCAAAAGAGAAGATTTCTTTTTCAATCCATCACATTTTACTGTACAATAGAACTGTGATTAACTTATTATAGTTCAACAAACTTACAGAAAAAAAATATTTATTACAGAAGCTTCACAACAAAGACATAAAATGTTCTTCATTCTGAACAAAATCTCTTCCTATCACCTCCATAGACACCTAGATCCATAAGGGATAACAGAATGTTTAGAGATGATCAGAAATTTTCCATCAATATAACTTTTCATTAGAGGATGCAGATTTATGGAATGGGGAGGATTCATATGAAACACTTCAGGTTTTACAAGCTTTCATCAAATTAATTCCTGCCAGACTGTCCTTAGGTTAGGTATCTTGGAAGCTGCGGAATCACTGGTATCAGGGTGCTTAATAAAACTAACAGTCTTGACGACTTCATTAGAGGAGTTATCTGCTCCAATCCAGCAGCACACCAACTAAACTAGACACCTGCAAGGACTGTGAAGGTATAATTCACAGAAAATTTGGAAATACTATGTTTCTTTTAAAATTCAGACTTTTAAATAATGAAATTTCTTACAACACAGAAACAGTATTTTTGGCAAGCTCTTCAGCTTTGCAGTGGACTGAACAGGGTGTCCTGTCCAGAAAGCATTACCAGGAAGCTGCATTTAGTTCCCATCAATGCTGGGATTTTTTGCCCGAGTATAGATTTCAGCATTAAACTAGAAAAATATAACATCACTAAATCCAAATTAATACATCTGTAGAAGAACTCTATTAACAGTATATCTTGCATCCACAGACATTTCGGTGAAAAAGTATCTATGAGATACAGCTTATCAGGTAGCTCCCAGCCCTGGGACCTAAAACACAAAGGCTTAATTTCTAGTTGTAGGAATTGCTACTTTGTGCCTCTGTTTTCCCACCAGTAAGACAAGATAATGAGCTCTTCCTCCTTTATAAAACATTTTAAGATCTACTGGGGTTACACTGATTAAGAAATAGTGATATTTGGTTTTGCTATTATTTAAAGTAATGAAAATGAATAAGCTATTGAATTAATTTGAATTTTTACAACCTCCTCACTTGGATTTCTTGCTTATTACATTAGGTCTCTACAGTATTACTTAATAATGTCATATATAAACAAAGTGTTATTATTATGATTTTTTAATATTGTCAATCCACAATAAATACAAGCTGCGATCACACATTTAAAAAAAAACCCAAAACCACAGATGAAAAACTGCTTAAACTGCACAAAACACAGCTTGTTAATAAGAACTGGCCAAGAAACATAATACTCCTGAAAATGTGGAATTGACCAACATGAGATACAAATATCAGAAAAACTACTCTGGCCTACTCACCAAGCACATCTTGAAGCATTTCTGCCTACAGACTCCTAGGAATCAATTGCCTATCACTAACCTACAATTTGCTGAGGTATAATTCTACTTGGAGCTGCTGTAAATTCATCATGGCCAGCATCCCCACTGGGAACAAGCTCAGAAGCTCCTCCCTGGTTAATCCTCCCATTTCCCTGTGCACATCTCCCTCTTGACCCATTAATTTGCATCCTCAGGAAGCTGGCAAGAGGGAAATAACATTTTTTCAATCTTGTATCAATATGGCTCATGGTTATGTGCATTAGGAAAGAGGGCATGGAGCCATCTGATCTGCCTGAATTCAGTGTCAGTTTTCCAAGTGCAGCCCAGCATCCTTCTACAGCTTTATCACACAAAATTCCAGCCCCCTCTTTACTTTTCAAATATTGCTGCACACCTCTGCTCAGAGCTCTGCATGATGACTTTTATGTCTCCCTCCTCAGAGAGACCTTGAAAAACCTGAGTGCATCAGCCTATCAGAAGTTTAGCCTATTTTTACTAATGTGCATTACCTGAAGGTTCTCAATTATACTTTAATAGTCCCTTATGAAGGCTCTTATCAAAAAGTCTTTTGAAAATCCAAGTATGCTGTTTCCACCAGGTCCCCTGTATTAACACTCAAAAGAGCTCTAACAAGATAGAGAAGCACATTTTTTTTCTTAGAGAAGCAGCGCTGCTTTGATCCTGAGAGGCTATACTTATCTGAGCATTGTGCTGTTCTATCCCTAATTGAACCCTCAATCAGGTTCCCTGCTATCATAATAAAGTTCACTGATCTGTAAAGCCCCAGATAGCCCTGAGATTCATTTTGAAGATAAGCATCATGCTAATGACTTTAAGTTTTCAGGCCTCCTTGCTGTAAATATAAGTAATATGTCCCTGTTGATGTTGCTCCTATTTAATGCTTTGTTTTCAAATCCTTGGATGAGTATCAGTCAGTCTGTGTGATTTATTGCTCCTAGGTTTCACAAGTTGTATCAGAGAGAACTTTCTCCTTAGGAGATTCAGTCTATTAAAGGCCATAATGTGATTTCAAATAAAAAGTGCCCTTTAAACACAATTTCCCTATGTTCCACCATAAAGACTGATGTACAAGTGTACTTTAATTCCTCTACTTATTCCTCTTATAGCTTTTAGAAAAGAAAAAATCATAGGAGTGGAACTTTATTAAAAAATAATTTTTTTTTTCAATGTACCACTGTCCTAGAATATTACAAAACTCACCACGAGATGATAGAGGAGAGTTTGCTTAGCAGGACTGAAGCCAGCAACATAAAACCATCCAGGTAATTTTCAATACTTCAATCTATGAAGGAAAAAAACCTCACAGTTTGTCTGAATCCCCTCTGCAGGTGCCTCCTCTCCTCTGAATCTAAAGGAAGCCTGAGGCAACTCCTAAGTTAGGTGCATCAATTGAATTCCTTAAAGAAAAAAGGAGTTTGAGACGAAAAAAAATCCTCCAGAGCTTAACTTGGAGTTCCTCAGTCAGGCTTATGTCTTCTTTAAGGGTCCACCTCTTTCTGCTCACTGTGGACCTCACCAATGCACCCAGCTACATTTGCTCCCCAAAGTACATATTCCTGCATATTTAGGAAAACACTGCTATGTCCCAGTCTTCTGGGAGTTTCCCCATGTTGATTTTTTTTTTTTCTTTTTGCTAAAAAGACTCTTATAATGTTGTTCAATTGTCATTATTTGAAAAACACCTTGGTTTGAATGTAATTTTCTTCATAGTAAGGTGGCACAGCTAGAGAGGAAAGTATGAGCTGAAACAGTGACACCACTTTTGAACATGAAGTGGAAGAAAGACATGCTTTTTTGTCCATAAATAGAAAATCTGTTAATTTTCCCTTTGAAAACCTCTGCCCATTCATACCTAAAAGAGAGGACCAGGGAAAACTGGAGAGAGAACTAACTGACTAGAGAAGGTTATCCAGACTGGTGCTTTTTCCTCTCAAGGAACATAAGATTTTGATAAATTATAATTTTCACATGGTCAGGTAGGAGGCTGCTTGAATTTTTAATATAACTGACAAGAGGATTTGGCAATTCAATCTTCAGCCAAGGGATACAGACTGTTGAGCGCAATTACTGAGTATAGAGGCTGGATGTATTCTGGGCATGGATGAACATTGTGCAATGGCAGAAGCTGTTGTCATCTCAGCACCCCAACATCTGTAAATTAAGGGTACCAAGTACAAGAGGATGGACTCAGAGCTACAGCAGCAGACTATTGCCATGAGAAACTGGATCAGCACCTGACTCAGCTACAGTGCTCTGGTCGCCCGCTAAGCAAACTGTGCAGACCAGACCTTTCAGAGCCTCTAATGGTGTATTCTTTATTTTCTGTCTGGTTGAGCTTGCAGAGCCAACACACTGATTTGTGTACATGCTGCATCAGCTGAAATCAGCAATAACTCTGATCAGAGCACATTAATTAGAGATGCTCAAAATGTTTTGGCATGATGACACTTTATCCAAGTCAAAATAATGCACAGGTGGCATTAATGATCTTTACTTTGAGGAAAAATAGAACCTGTTGGTAAGGGCACAAGTGCAGCACAGTAGCAGGAGGATCAAGTCCTCATGCTACCAGATTCAGATAATCATACATGCATTAAAAGCTTTGCTTTGAAGCAGGCAGTTGAGCAGGGACGTCAGCCTGAGGCTATGTCTGCACTGGCAGGGGATGCAACATGATGGGGATGAAACTGTAGAGCAGTACAGCTAGCTAGTGCTGAGGGACCCAAGCTCAAGTTATAGATGTTTCCAGGGTTAGCACTAGTCTGGTATGATGGACTGAATGTCTATCAGCAGTTTGGAAAGCATCATGTGTCCTCCAAAACACATCCTTTGGCTAAATTTCACCCAAAAGGAACTCAATCAAGGAGCATGACAGTCACTTCAACCTACCTCTGACCAAAATTGAAACACATTATTGCACATTAGTGTTCTGTGGACCGAGTATGTATGTACCCCAGTCTTCAACATACCAAAGTTGTAGTCTGACCCTCCTGTAGAAGCCCTTCTTGTTATTCTTCACATCCCTTGCCAAGTTCAGCTTCAACTACGCCCTGACCTTCCTGACCTCAACCCTACACAATCAGGCAGCATCACTGTACTCTTCCCAAGATGCCTGTCCCTACTTCCACTGCCTGTACAGCTGCTTCTTGCCTTTTAATTTGAACAACAGGTCTCAACTCAGTCATGCTGTTCTCTTCCCTTCCTTGCTTGATTTCTTACATTTGGGGATCAAGATCTCTTGCACTCTATGGAAGGTGTCCTTAAAGATCTGCCAGTTCTGTTCTGCTCCCTTGTCCCTGAGGACAGTTTCTCAGGGTGTCCTACTGACTAACTCCTTGAGGAGCTGGAATTTTGCTTTCCTGAAATTCAGGGTCCTGACTATACTCCTTGTCTGACTTGTGTCCCTTAGTACTGCAAATTCCATCAGTGTGTGATCACTGCAGCCCAGGCTGCCTCCAATCTTGACATTTCTGATGAGCTCACCTGCTGTGTTGACCAACAAATTCAATACTGCATCCCCTCGGGTAGGAGTGTCTATTTCTTGTCCTAAGAAGTTATCCTTGAGGTGTTTCAGGAGTCTCCTGGATTGCCTACAGTTTGCTGTGCTACTTTTCCAGCAGATGTCAGGGTGGTTGAAGTCCCGCAGCAGGACAAAAGCCTGTGAGCACAATGCCTCCTGTAGCTGGAGTAAGAATGCTTCATCAGCAGATTCCCCCTGATCAGGCAGCCTGTACTCCAACCACAAGGTTCCCCTTGATGCCTTGGTCTCTAATTCCTATCCATAAGCTTTTGACTTGCTCATGGCTATTCTTTAGGGACATCTCTTCACACTCTAATCCATTACTTTAATATAAGGGCAACTTCCTCTAAGCTGTTCTATCCTAACAACCTTTTGAAAGGCAACAGGTGGCTGTGGTGCCCTCAGAGAAGAAAAGCAAATCGAAGGGGCCACCCGCCTGTGTTTCCATTCCCAGCTTTGTTCTCACCATGAGATTGTGATTTGCTTTCACAGACCATGAATGGGAGGTAACAATCCCTCCAGCCTCTCAAGGGTTTTTGCTCACTGAGGTTGTTATGTGCTTTGACAGTCTCTCACAGGGAAGAGCACTCTAGAACTATCAAATGCTGTCAAAAATACAGCATGTGTTTTTTCACAAACTCTTAGATTAATTCAAGCCTCAAGTAACAGCTCTTCAAGTGTCCCCCAAATGTGAATGGGATTGAGAATTTCATTTTTATCACTACAGAGCAGTAGGCATTTTATTAAACTTTGGCCAACCTGCCTGCAATGCAAAACTTTTCCCAGCAGAATCACAACACAAAGTACAAATTCCTGTGTCTGCTGTTTAGCTTTACAAGAACCTGAGTAAAATATGGAGAATCTATTGAAGGACCTAAAATATTTGTGCCCCACAGAGCATATCTGGATAAAAAGCTCACTCTTTCCTGAATTGCAGTTGATCCTGGAATGCAAGGCAGGAGAATATATGGTGGATACACAACCATGAAGATAAGTTTATCTGAAACTAGGTTCATGCTTTGTGATTACCCAAGTTCTAGCCAAATCAAGCCCAAAGTCTGTATCAGTTTAAAAATATGTAATCTTTTTTTTCTTTTTCTTTTTCCTTCTTTTTTTTTGGTTTTTTTTTTTTTTTTTAACAAAATATGGCAAAGATCTTGATTTCTTATTTGACAGCCCTCAAACCTCATGTTGATGCACTGATTTAGTGCTTAGTGTGGGCAAAAAAATATGAGATGCAATAAACATTTCCTTCTCCCATTATTAGCATTGATATCTTGAGAACAAGGACAAATGCTACAAATGCTGCAGAGCAGGCAGAAATAGTGACAACAGCTTCTATCTAGACAGTAATGTTAATAACAGCAGTGAAGTTGTGGTCTCTCAGGTCACTGTATGTGCTAGACAAGTCCATGGAGGAGCTTGAGTAGCTACCTGAATCTCTAGACTACCCTGAATATTGTGCTGCCACATCTTCACCGCCTAGCCAGCAGCATGTCTGGGTATATCTGTCACTAGTCACACATCGTACTACAATACTTCTGGGCTTTTCCAAGTCAAGTCATGAGGTCCTTTGCTTAAAATGTGAAATCTGCTGCTTGAAATACAAATGGCATCTTAAAAAGAGAAGGCCAAGTAAACAATTGGCCAGCATTCTGGAAAAAACCAGACAAACACATAAAAGTTTACCAGCATGGTTATGAATATGGTGTACAGGAGCTCCAGCTGGCTTCAGTCCCACTGAGACTGCCCAAGAACCACCTGTATTGGAGCTGGCATGTCTTTTTGAAATTACTAACTCAGTTTTTACTTCAACAAAAAGTACAACTCCAGAATTTCCTGGGACAACTTATTCTTCTTTTTACACAGCTGAACAGCACTTGATAGTTCACTACAAGATTTCCTTTGAGATATCACCAAGGCTGTGATCTAAAATCAATATTATTCACTGTTGCCTGGTTTCTGGCCCATACCTAGGGTCCACAGAAGGAAGGAAAACCATGGGGGGAAAAGATATCATACAGAGCCTATAATTTCTAGGTATTGTCAAAACCAAATGGTCTGAAAGCAACAAAGATATTCCTAGGCATGTTTTCTTGCCACTCTGTTGCAGATAAACTGAAGCCCAGATGTCTCATAGCTATCACAAATGTTTGGAGGCATATGTGATGGCTGTGGGGAACTCATTTCAGGCCCTGAGGCAGGAGTATGTGACAGTGCCAAATCAAAACTGGCCAGACATTGCCTTAGGCAGTGGTTCCTGCTTTGGAACAGGGATTAACACCAGGATCTTCCACTTTCGTGAGTGTCCCACACTGCCATACAATTGTGGGACATGTTGGACATGTGTCACATGTGCTCCCACTAGACATGGGAGAAAAAGGTTCAACCCTTAGTTTATGTATTTAATACTAAATGAAAACTCAAGAAAGAGTGTTTTATCCCTGCAGCTGCCTCAAGGTTAGGACACGTCTGCCATATGGTGAACTGAAGAGCCATCCAAGTGGTTTAAGTACCATCTAATTGCTTTTAATCAGATATCAAAGGCCAAAATCAAAATCCTTCCTTTGAAACAGAAAAGTCTGAAATTACAAAATATTTCCTACCTAGACCAAGATGTAAAACTGCAGAGCTAGAAAATGGATTTTTTTCTAGACTTGGTTATTCTGGCACTGCACAAGCCTAAGTAGTTGGGTTTTCTCTCAAGGTGACTGTGCAGAAGGATCCTGACCAGGCTGTAACAGTATTCACAGGCACAGAAGTTAGCAATGTGTCAGGCATTAATACTGCTTAAACCTTGGGTTTAAGGAAGGATTTTCTTCTCTGTGCTTCACTGCCAAAATTCACTGGATTCCTCTTGTGTAACTCATTACAACAGTAGTTGCTGACAGCTCTGTCAGACAGATAAAGCCACTTGATATTTTTCTGCAATATTTCTAAGGTCAAAAAGACCTTAAAATGTGTACTGCCCACCTACACAGAGGATGAGGGTTTTATTTTTGAAAGGACTGCAGACTCCTGATCACTTCCCAAGGGATAGTCACATAAGGGATGCAGTTCCTTGTGAAGTTTCAGAGGTGGCATTAACTGCTAACAGAAGACGTCCCAAGCTCCAGATACTGCCAGCTGCCAGAAGCCTTTAACTTCACCTTTAAAAAAATACAGCCGCAGTGTCATTTTGCAGAAAGACAAAAAATACATCGATGAACAAACTTGTTCAGACTCAGTTTGGCATCATGTCTGTGTGGCTGTAAAGCACAGATCATCTGCAGCTGCAATTAAAGTTGGAGGAGGAAGAGGTCAGTGGACCAGTCAATAAGCACTGCACCTTTTCCCCACAGCTGGCACACAACCCTTCTGTAGCTTGTTGCTTAATTAAGGATTGGAGTTTTCTGTAGAGCACTTCTGCCATCTAGAGGCTTTCCTGCCCTTCTGAAAATCTCCTCTACCAGAAGAGATTTTTTTCCCTTCTATATCCCAGTCATTCCTAATCAGGTATCAAACCTCTGATTAAAGGATGACAAAGCTAAGATTGATATCATATAGGAATAAACTAGAATCAAGAAGAGGTTGGAAATAGGAAAGAGGTTATTTATGGATCATGGCTTTGGTGGACTGCAGGTTTTATCACACGATTGTATTTCAGAATAATCTCTCTGAAATAAAGCATTTGGGAGCAAGAAGGATAATACACGTGATCTGAATCAATATCTAAGGTAAACGATTCTAAAAACACCCTTGCAAAACACTGATATTTTTAATATTCTCGGAGAGTGGAAAATAACAATCTTTATGTTTATCAATCTTTATGTTTATCTTTATTATTTATCACAAAATAATTTGACTTATAATGATGGTTGATCCTGTGGTTAATACAAGCCTTTTACAAAATGCGTTGCTGGATCACTGCAGTTAAACATCCTGAAGCACAAAAAAGTCAGGGGATTTACAATGCAGCAACCAACCTCACGTGATTAACTCTGACCCCTAAGACATACATAGAACATCTTTCAACATCTCCAGATCTTGAAGCCAGTCTCAGATATTTTTGCAAGAGGGAAGACAGTCCCATTACCTCAGCCACATAATACCCTGTAAACTTTAAGCATCCCTGCTATGCTCAGCTTTCATATTTAAAAGCTGGTTGGTGTCTCTTCTTCCTCTCTGATTAAGAAACTACCCACTGCTCCATCAGGACAGAGAGTGCACAGGAGAAACCAGAATGGGAGAGGTGAGCATGGCCCTGGGGTGAGATGCATGTCAGGATTTAGGATATGTTTGCACTGCACTGTGAAGGCTGTCTCAAGGTTGCCTTTAACACTGCTCTCACACTGCCTTAACGGAAAACAGGAAACCTGAGCTCCAGGGACAGCTAAGGGCTGTCCTGTATGGTGTTTGTGTGCAAAGTACATCTGGTGGGATGTTGTCAACCATATTCAGTGGGCTCAGGTTCAGGCTATGTGTGAGACAGTTCTCTGGTCTGGAGGCAAGTGGACCATGAGCCAATATGCTCACAGTTGCTCCTGTGCATCCATCAAATCCATCCAGCCATCAAATGCAATACAGTATACTCATTCAAATGCCATCTGACTCAGCCTAAAATTCAACCCCAAAATTTATGTTCAACAGCTGCCAATCACTTAAAGCCTGAAATTTCACAAGGAAGGTCTGGACCTGCCTGTAGCTCTGTGTCTTCAAACCTCCTGCTCAAGCTGAAGCCCTGCTTAAACCTCAAAGCTGGTGTGGAGCAGGGTCCAAGTCCCCTCAGCAACCACAGCTGACAGCTGTGTTTGGAAAATACCTAATGCACAACAACAGGATCAGCCTGCAAGCAACATATGGTTGCAGATTTGTTTTCTTAATAGAATGGGTGGAGGAGATTGTTTGAATTTTTAATGTAGCACTGGTTTAATGTAAACTGCATGGTATGAGTAGATGGCTCAGAATGCCATGTCAGCCCATTGCTCATATTCCCAGGGGCATGCTGTGAGCACAGAATAAGTCCACTCAGCACCTGCACTTTTAAAGGGATCTCAGTTCTGCTTTTGAAAGAAAACAAGCCCATGTTCACTGTCAGGAGCAAGTTCTAGGACCTGGACACTAGCATGCCACCTCATCTGGCTCTGAAGGGGCAGACTTCAGGAACATCCCCATGCTACTGATTTCTGCTGGCTTGTTCTGTGTTCCTTCCTGCTCTGCATAATTCCCTTTCAATAGATTTTCAATAAGTGTACAGGATTTATATACCTTAACACCAAATATCAGCTTCAACTCTGAAGGCTAGCTATGTCCCAGATAATCACTTGCCACCCAGGACCTTTTGATCCAGAAGTCTTTGGTGGCCTAAAGGTGGACTCTGAGCCTTTAGCTATTTCTGCTGTCCAAGAAACCAGATGCAGTCATCAGGCATAAGAAGTGCCATAATGCTTGAGAGAGCTCAGAGGAAAACAGAGGAAAACAGAGGAAAAGAGGAGCATGGGGGTAGCAGAGTCCAAATTAGAAAATGCTTTCATGGATCCCCAAGAGCTGGTATCATCGTGCAACAGCCCTAAGCTACCTCATGTCAGGGAAGAAACAGAAGTGCCAAAGAAAGACTTTGCTGGTTTTTGTGTGATAGCAGAGTCCAGGAAGGGTTTACCAGCACAAAGTGCACCAATTCCAGAAAAGGAATGGAGTCTCTAAGATTTCCCTATTTTGAAGACACCAGGAACTTTTCCAGTGAGTGGTTAAACTCATCTACTTCAACAGCCTGTAAAGGATTTGCTGTGGCACGGGCTACCTCCCAGTGCCCAGGGTCTGACCCCACCAAGCACTTAAAGTTTTAGAAAAAAATTGACTTACAGCTCAGCCAGATAAGCACTTTAGCTCTTCTGCCAAGCAGGAATCCTACTGCTGGTGTCCCAGCAATAAAGGCCATAAACAAGCAGTAGAAATGTCTTGCAGAGAAACCTTTTTGTTCAGTGCTTACAGGGTAGTGAATGCAGTGGGATAGCAGCCACACAAATCATCGTTACTACCAGCCTGAAAGACAGAGGGAAAACACCTAAAGAAATAAAATTGAAAAGGGAAGTACAATTTCCAGGTCAGCCTTTAAACTAGAGGCTGTGCTCAAGTGTGTTGTGATTTAACTGAGGGAAGTTTTTATCTTTAGTGTGTTATAAAATACACAAAGACATGTGACTAAACAGATATAACCCAAATACAAACTTCTCCAGGGAAGCAGGAGAAAGGCACTGTACTAGAAAAAGAAGCTGCAAACAATTGGATTTCAAGACCTATATTATTATTTTTTAACTATTAAAGTATTGAATTACACAACTGTTGCTAGTATTGACTTGAACTGACTACTTTCAGGAAAGTGTTTGATTCAAATTAGTAATGGTGACAGTGATCTAATTTAATATGATAATGTTTTAAATAGCAAATATTAAAAAATACTGAAATCTAAGTCTACTGACTCCATTTAGTGGCCTATATAAAAAAAATCTCTGCATGAGATCTATGCAAATGCCACTGACAAAATCTTGATGGAAACTTTTTCCTTGTCTGACTTCAGCCCATCTTTAGTTGTGTTCCCAGTCGTGGTGAAACATCAAGTTCCGAGTCAGTCCCTTTGGCTGGGTCACTCTTCCCTGTGTCTTCCAGCAAATTCCTCCATACTGCACCATTCTTAGTTGCATGAAGCAAAAGCCATTTCTTATTCACTATGAAAATGCTAGTTTAGGTAGGAAATGCGAAATACCTATTCATCCATCCTACAACCCTTCTGCTATTAAGCCTTGACATCTATTGATGTCTCATCTGAGGTCTCATTCATGATAAAATTGGGTTGACAGTTGATAATCTTAGAGGTCTTTTCCAGCCTCAGTGATTCTGTGATTCTATGATTCCCTTGAATAGCTGCACCTGAGATAAACTAGATTCCTACTTCTGCATCTCTTCTTATTTCATGCCAGGTCCTTCCCAGAACAATGTTAGAGGTATAGAGAGGATTTGAAAATCCAAGTTTGTCTCTGGGGTAAAGCACTGACAGTACAGGAGTGAGAACAATGCCTGTGTCAAATAAAGTGATGTAAAGAAAGGTGAGCTCTGTTTAGTGCTGCTTGTTTTTCACATGCCTCATCTCAGACACAGTTCTTCCTCCCATGTTCAAAATGGAGGTCCAGGGAAAAGGTCAAGAACATCATGTTCCGTGTGGCAGGTGCCATTGGTTGATCCAAATTCAACAGACAAAGGAGATATTATGATTTAAATGAACCCTGTGCTTAGGAACAAATTACACCAGAAAATATATTACAGGCCCTGGTCTTACATTTGATGAACTGTATGTCTATTGATTTAAAAATATATTTTTCTTCCTCATTATCACCAAAATGTATGGAATAGTGACTGATTGATGAAGCAGTAGGTATTGTTTCTTTTAAGTCTGATGATAATTACTTTTATTTAATGAACAAGGTACAGGTTCAATAAAAGACCCATCTGGCTTCATATAATAAATCGATTTTATGGAGCTGCTGTGAAGCAGAAGCCAGAGAGAGTTTTTATTGAATCTAGGCCCAAATACGATATATCACAACCCTCCTTTTCAGCTTATTTCATCTATTAATAAAACTCCATTTAATATCCTCGGATATTTTTCAAAAGGTTTGTCCTTTATCCTCTTTGTCATAATTAGCATGGAGGGTAATTAGTTTTTACATAGGCGTTCTCCTTCATCTAGATACAAGTCATCTAAATTATTTTCATTTGCTTATGGAAATGAGAACACTACGTTTTTATTTCTCCTTCAATTGCTCCCTGGTGATTACCTTAATTGGAATTACTATTTCTAAACCTCTGATGCGAAGTTTAACTCTTCAGGAACTGTTGTGGTGGTCAGCAAGCCTTTGATGAATGGCAAATGAACTGGTACCGTGTGGACCTAAAGTCTCCATCTGCCATGTCAAATCTCCATGATAAGATTTTAAAGGCCACAGGATCCCTGTGACTCTGTCTGGACCCTCACAAGCAGCCAGCAGTGTCCTTGGGGAGGGAGTGCAGCTCTGCACCCCTGCACACTGCCTGGGGGGGGCAGCTGGGGTAACCCTCACACTGTGACTCCCAGAACGATGGGTCATCCTCCTGAGCAGCAGCAATTGGTCTGCCTGCCTCAAATGCATTACCATAGTAAGTGAAATCTTCTGGATGCCCCAGCTCACTGCACTGTGTATTAAACCGTGTTTAAGCAGGAGCAGAAGATGACGTAGTAATGCTTTGCCTAGCAAAGGCTCACCTCCACCACAGGACTTAACTTCTTCATTCAGAGGACTTTCGAGGGAGATCTCCAGGTTAAAGATAAAATGCTCTCTTCTTGGTTGTTTGCTCAGAAGTGTTGTAAAAATGAAAAAATTATATATATATATGCCTGCAGTTTATAAATTTTTATATAGTTTTACATGCAATAAAGTGTTACATAGCAATCTCTATTGGCATTAAATAAATATATAGTTTCTAAAATGTCTTCTATTTGGGACAAAATTTGCATGAAAATATAAAGCAATGCAAATTAATGTTAATTTATAAATGGCAATAAAATAATTCTAAATTATTATTTTTTTAGTAAAAAGAATATTTAAATGTTT